>VZTJ01005788.1:1298425-1318381 GCA_013397795.1 Orthonyx spaldingii | reverse complement strand
GGGCGGGGCGGGCGCGGTGCGGGATCCGCGGTCCCGCTGGTCCCTGGGGGCCGGGAGGGCCCCGCTCCCGCCGGGATCCCTGCCCAGGTCTGGCAGCAAAGTTCCACCTTCTGCGGGTGTTACTGCGAGCCGTGCTCCGCTCCTTGCCGGCCTCTGCCGAGCGGCTCGGGCGGCACTGACCCCCGGGAGTTCTGGTTCGGGCCGCCCCGGGCGTAGCGGGGTGGGCTTGTCCGCCCGGCAGCCCTCGGGCCGTGATGCGGCAGGAAAGCGCTCTGCAGGCTTTATTTTCCGCGTGTTTACAAAATGGTAGCTGGTTCTGTTTATATGCTCTTTTCCTTTCCCTTATTTGTGCTTTGGAAACAGTATCCTAAAAAAGAAGGGAGAGTTGCAGGGAGGCCCCATCAGTCTGTCTGCAGCAGGATATGGCTTGGGAAAAAGAAAAGGTTATTTGAGGTTTTTTGTTTTGGGTTTGGTTTTGGTTTTTCTTCTGAAAAAAAATTGAAATGGAGAACACAGAGGAGTTGCTGTGATATTTCCAGTACTCCACGTATATGTAGAAGTTGGGCTGTGTTGAGCTGCATTCAGGTCTGGGGCTGTTCCTTCTTCTGGGTCACCAAACACATTTTGGAAAGTCCATCTCTAGTGATGGAATTACCAGTCTCTTTGTCATCCTCTCTGAAAGCATGAATTGACATTGGAAAAGTTTTAGGATGATTAAATTACAGTTTCACTACCAGGAATGATGTTTTGGACTCATGCCAAAAAAAACAGTGTCATTTCTTTCAGGTATACCTATTCCCTTTTCCTGTTTCTAAACATGTCCAGGTTGTGGGAACACCTCCCAAATTTCAGTGCTGCTGCGTGCTTCCCAGATAGAGGAAGCAACCAGTAATGATCCAGATTTGCTTTATAATTTATAATCCTATACCCGTAGACTTAATCCTGTTCTATGTTTTTATAAATGAGAGAAACCAATTCCACACCCTGACACACCCCCCACTGACAGAGTTGAAAATGTTTAATGCAGCTGTACAGAGGAATTTTTAGTATTTGACATCTGAAGACATTACTGCAGCAGGCTGCTTCTTTAAATATATATTGGCCAGTATTGCTGGAGTGCTTCATATGTTCATCAATGTCATTTTCACTGCCTTTAGAATTAATAAATAGCTTAGAGACTTAAAAGTTTTCTTCAAATGAAGAAAATATTTAAGCATCAAATGCAGGTAAAAGTTACTGAAGATCTAGTCTATGTTTTATCACAATTATAAGTGTGTAGTTTACATGAAGTTCTGAGAAGTTGCATATCCAAGGGAGATGGATATTCCCATTTCCAAGGGGAACTCATTGAAGTAGCAGCTTCCATCTTACATCTTTATCTGAAATACCAAAAAAATAAGGATTTTGTGAAGTGGTTTTCCTTTCATAGAATAAATGCTTTGAACAGAGATGCTTGACACATGGATAAGATGCTTTGAAAAGGAATAATGGATCTGATGAAATCATGTGTTAGCACTTGTTTGCCTATTTTCCAAACTGTTTAGGTTTGTTAATGTAGTTTCATTGTATTTCATCTGGCTTAAATCACTAAGTGAAGAGTAGAATATAGACGTTGTGGTTTTCAAACAGGCCTAGACCTGCAAGATCTTCACAAATAACCTCGCCTCTTTTCCTTAGCGTGAGCATTTCATGGTGTGTTCCTGTGGTCAGACCTTACCTGTGAGTTCCCTCCACCCCGCCTCCCCCAGAGAACTGCTGTGGTACGCAAGGAGTTCACAGGATCCCAGGACTGTAGCCAGCCTACCCTGACCTGTTTTAACTGAGCACACTGATCTCTTCAGCAGAAATGGTCATTTTCTGTGTCCTCATTTGCGGGTTCCTGGATTTTATTGGGCAGCAGGCAAAATATTTTGTCATTAGCTTTTCCTAGATCATTAGAAAGAAGAATGTGAAATGTTACCTATCAGTTTGTGGTTCACTAACACAAAATTAACATAACTTTCAGATGTATTTGTTAATACACTATGTTTAGGCAGTTAAACACTTGCTGGAGAAAGAAGTGGTTGATGACATGCAGAATATTTAGCCTTCAGATAATGTTGCTTCCTCTTGTTTTCTTAGCTCGAAGAAGTTTTGTAAAGTACATGGTTTTTCAGAAGACAGCAACCATAATTGTATCTGTTCAACTTTAGGGGGTTATTTTAATGCCATTTCTAAATTACTCCAAGCAGCCCAAATGAACTTCTTTAGACTGTTTGAATTGTCCTTTAATACAATTAATTGGACAATTGCTCAAATCTCAGATTGGTTTTAGTCATTTTGAGCACAAATAAGTGTAAGATTAAAAGGTTCTCTGAGATCTAATACATTGTTTCCAGCAGTGGTTTATAGTAGATGCTTAGGGAAGAAAAAAATGAGTGGTACACAGCTATGATTGCAAAATGTGCTCCCAGCCTTCAGTGGTTTGCTGTTCACAGATACAAGTTCCTGTTAAAATGGCTCTAAAAGAGCTGTAAGGCTGTGTACAGACGTTCAGTTGAGCACATTTAGCTAACATCAGGTATTAAATACAGATGTGCTTTTAAAAGTCTGTTAATAAAACTCCTTCATGCTCTCTTTTTGTTGTTAAATCATGTCAGAACAGGGTAAGACGTAAACCTGTGCTCAAGGAGAGTGATGTTTTGGGTCTCAGGTTTGGGGTACATTGTCCATATGGCTCAGAAATGACCCCCTTGTTACATGCTGAAGTGGATGCAGAGCTGTCTATTGGGATCCATTTTTCATGTTTGATTGGTGAATAATTTAAAATACTTGATTCTTATATTTCTTTACTCTTGAGTGTTAATGAAGATCTCTTACACGTAATCTTTGATAAATGGGTAGTACATAGCAATCTGTAAGTTTATATTTGACTGTAGTTTTTTTTAAGCAAGGACCTGTAACTTGAACAGAACTGCATTGATTTTTTTCTAAATGGTTTCTTGGACAGTCACTTAGTGCCCCCAGAACCGTTTGGGAACAAGTGAAAAACCACAAAATCACGGAAGTTAAAGTTGTTAGAACTGGGTGGTACAGAAGCAAACACAAAATGAGCCTTTCCAGAAGGAGGAAAAGACGACTCTTGTTTTTCTCTGAGTTAGGCTCTGACGTGAGACTCCGTTCAAACATGGAATGTTCTGAGGATGAGCTGCGTGCCTTCCATGTCATACCAGAGTGAGGTAATTTATTGCAGTGGTTGCCATCTGATGTTGCTGTGGTTGTACAGTACAGCTGCTGAAAGCCTGTTAATGATTGACCTGCCAAAGCTGCCTCGGCTCTCCTGGGCCCTCTGCAAGCCCTGCTTGGCTCCTCGGATGCAGAAGGGTTTCTGGACACACGGATGCTGTGAGGAGGAGCTGTAACACTCTGTAACACACTCCTTGGGTCTGACTCCCTGGGACAGTGGTCAGTTATTATCCTTGCAGCCTGCCAGAGCAGCACACGTGATCTGCACTGAGAAAGAGCTAACCTTGAATGGAGTTTCAAGGTCAAGTAATAGTCATGTTTTTCAGTCAAAAGCTGTTTTCAGTTTCAAAGGTCAGTAATTACTAATACATCTCCAGCCTGACTTCCTTCTGCAATTCTGTAAGGTAGTGGAAGTGACAGAAGTTGTATAAACCATCAGGATGGCCTGTGCTTGGAGCTGAGAAATGATGTTGTGTGAATATCTGTGTAGTTTAACCCGGCTGGCAGCGAGAGCAGCACACGGCTGTTCCCTCACTCATCCCGCTGGGATGGGGACAGAATTCCAAAAGTGAGAAAACTCATGGATTGAGAATAAAGGCAGTTTAATTGGTAAAGCAAAAGCTGCACACAAGCAAAGCAAAAATAGGAATTCCTTCCTCCTTCCGATGGGAGGCAGGGGTCAAGCCATTCCCAGAAAAGCAGAGCTCTGTTACACGTAACAGTGACTTGGAAGACACAATGCCCTGGCACTAAAGGTGCCTCCCTTCCTTCTTGCTTCAGCTTCCTACACGGAGCATAATGCCATGTGCTCTGCAGTGTCCCTTGGGGACAGCTGTTCCCATCTGTGCCCCCAGGCTCCTGGCTGCTGGGTGAGGAGCAGGAAAGGCCCTGACTCTGTAGGTGCTGCTCAGCAGTAACTGAAACATCCCTGTGTCATCAACGCTGGCCCAGCACAAATCCCAAAGACAGCCCATGCCAGCTGCTGTGAAGAGAGTTAACTCTGTCCCAGCCAAACCAGCACAGACTCCCGAGGGAGCTGGGGATATTTTATAGGTCCCTGAATGTTTATGGAGCTGTATGTCCCAGACTTTGAGTCCCAAGGTCAAGGTATGATCTGCAAACAGACTTTATTAGATTGCTCTTGGCATTGACGTGAAACTTTTTATCAGCTTTTTGTGATACTGCTTGTACTGGGGAGGTGAAGTCCAGGGAGAGCAGTGTGTTTCTGCTCAACTCAGTGATAAAAGTGAGTTCCTGGTGAGTTGTGTGCTTGCCAAAAGAAAGCACGAAAGCACGTAATTGAAGAGAGTTAGCAAATGAGCTCTATTTTAGGTAAGAGATGATTTGAGAATGTAGAGAACAGAGGTTGACAAACTTATCAGGTGTCTCAAGTGCTGATGACTGAAGTAGGCTGTCCATAAATCCTTCAACAAATTGTGGAAAGCAAATTGATCTGTCAGTGGTGTCATTGCAACCAAATATGAAAGTGAAATACACGTGGCACAGGCTGTGGGCTGGAGAGTCATGATCAGCTGCCTCCCAGCTGAGCATCTCCAGAAAGATTTCTGAGTCAGATTTCAGTATCTTTCTTTCATTTAGGATTCACTCAGGTATTATATGTTTTACTAAGATCTGATCAAACTAAAAGATGACATTCTGAATCTCTTAGTAGATGCTATTTTCATTATTTTTAGTTCAAATAACTAAATATAGGATGCAGTTATGAATAAGCAGAAAAATAATTCTTTACTCAATAAATATAAACAGAAAGTGTTCTTTTGCATAGATAATGACATTAAATGTCTTTAAACTGTAGCTCTTTCTTAAATATTAGCTTGGAGCTTGTGGCTTAGTAGCAGTGCAGTCTTGGGAATGGTAAAATGTTGAGTGACTTCATTTGGGCACAGACTTCCTCCCTTATTTGTGTTAAGCAAGACTGTTAATTGATGACAATCTCTAAGGACAGATAATTTGAGTTCTAGCGTTATCTCCCCAAAATGAGTAACTGCAAAAATCTTCAATGGCACCCAGCACTGTGTGGTTGGAGGCTGGTGCAGGAGAGCAGTGACACCTCTGTTCCTGTGCTTCATTGGGGCATTATTGGCATTATTGTTTCCCCTGAGCAGAAAACCCCGATGATTTCTGACAAAGGCATTGCCGCGGGGCTTTGTGCACTCCCCGAGTTTGCAGGGAAGGAACTGGCACCAAGTACAGTAACTGCTCCCTGAGGCTTTGGGGCACTCGTAGGTTTTGCTGCATAGATCTTAACTGACTGCAACTTTCTGTGTAAGATAATAGCAGTGTTTGACACTAGATTAAATTGCAGAATTGTCATGCAAACAATACATGTCTCATGTAATTTAATAAAACCAGAACCAAACTTCTTGGGTAATAGAATCAGAGGTTAGGAGCGGGAAGTGAGTGTGAGAAGATCAGTGGCAGAGGGCCTTGTAAGAAAAGCAAGGTGTCTTGGAGTGAAAATCCCTTAATGACACTTACCTTATAGTTTGGTTTTTTCTAACAGATAACCCATTGACTGTATGTTGGGAATAGTAATTTTGTTCTAATTTTGATTCAGTGCAGTTCAAACAGTCTGTGCTCCACAGAGGGCGTTAAAGAGGACAGAAGCTTGAACTCCTTGCCTTCCTATGATGTGTGTTAATTCTCCCTTTTCCCGTGATAAAAATTGCGGATCCGCAGATTGGGCGGGGAGGTGTGACTGGGGATGCGCCGGCCCGGGTGCCCTGGGGCGTGGGAGAGGCTGCTGCTGCCCCGGGTTTAGCAGCCACGGAATGTATTTATAGCTTAGGAGAGGTTAATTACGGAATGTATTTATAGTTTAGGAGAGGCTAATTACGGCTCAGTCGGTGTGGGGTGGCACCCTGCAAGCACCTGAGGGCAGAAGTAGAAGCTGAGGATGGGTTTTGTCCTGGCTGGCAGGAGGTGTTCGGCTCTTACATCACAAGCGCTGGCACCTCTCTGTGTTTCTTTCCCAGCTGTAGCAGTCACCGGGTTCTGTGGCCTCTCTGCTTGTTTGGGCTTAGATTGCAGTCCTCAGAAAAAGAAAACTTTGACTTGGCAGGCTGTTGATGCAAATGTGTGTTCTGTAGCAATGTGGCAGAAGTTGTCATTTTTCCAGAACAGTGTCCTGGGGTTTATTTCATAGATTTGTTTTTGCTGTCGTTTACAGCATAAAGGAAATGAAGATGGGGAGACAGTTATCATTGAAAAAGACCATTTTATGGATGACTTTTTCCAACAGGTAAAGTTACAGTTTCTCCCATGGATTAAACACTTACTGTTTTCTCTCTGTGCCCTTTAATTTCGATAATTAGGTTTAACGATTCATCTACACATCCTCCCCAGCATAGTTTGTAATGTTATGCCAAAGCAAATGTTGGTAACACTTTATTAGTTTATTTCAGGGTATTTTCTGTATTTATTGCAGAGAAATGTTTTTAATTCCCTATCAACAAGAAATTTGCTAGCAGAATTTTAAAATAGTTGTTTATTAAGAATATTAGCACTTAAGTTTTTGGCCATACAGAATACATTTACTATTAACATTATTGGTTTTTAGTTTAAAAAAATTTACAGACTGTTTAAACATTGACTTTTCTGCTAGGATTTCTTTCCCTGGCAGTTACCAGAGAAATAGCTCAGTCTTTATTAGCAGGGGTCTTTTTGTTTTTAAAAAAATATTTGCTCTAAATTATTCTAATATCTGCTTTGCCATATTTCTCTTCCTCTAGGTTGAGGAAATTAGAAATAACATAGCAAAAATAGCACAAAATGTGGAAGAAGTGAAGAAGCAGCACAGCATTATCCTGTCAGCACCAAATCCTGAAGGAAGTGAGTAACAATCTCTAAGATTTCACATAAGTGTGGCTAGATATTCTGAAATTTTGTTTGTTTGTTGTAGCTGTCCATAGGAATAGAATTTCAGGTGTTCAGTATGCAAAATGTACCACTAAGTGAATATTTTAATTTTTAATATTGAATTAATACTTTCATTCGTTTATTTTGACCTTTTTCAAGTCTCATTAGAAAAAAAAGTATTTTCAGAATATTTCTTGCATTATCCAAACCTTTTCTGGACCAAAACTCAGTTTAATATGGGTTTTTTCTTCAGGAACTTAGAGGTTACTTAAGTTTCTTCTAATTTGTGAAAATGTTGAAGTTGTCAGCTGAAGCTTACACTGTCAACTCTTGTCTCTTCTTCAGTGGGGTCAAGGTCCTGTGGAACACCAGGGCCAGCTGCTGCAGCAGTACTTCCAGTTCCATGTGGAGCCCTATTTTTAGAGGCTTTAACCCCAAAGCTGGCAGTGAAGTTGTGCTTTCTGAGCAGAGAACTCGAAAGTTCAGGGGCCTTGCCCATGGAGCCTTCCCTGTTCTCAGGCCTTGTTAGCTCAAGGCACTTCTGTGCTTGTGGCAGGGCTCAAAGAAAAGGGAAGAAAAGATGCTAAGATGTTTCTTTTTTGAATGTTGCAATGCTGGCTTAACATTTATCTTGTTGTTTCATCTTGTTGATGAAAACTGAACTTCGGGTGTTATTTTATGTTGTCCCCCTATTTTCCTTGCTGTATGTTTATATTGCCACAACTGCCTGTGCAGGCTGCGTGTTCAGTGAGTCTCAGGTCTGAGCAGGGTTCAGCTGAACGTTTAGAGTCTGTGGTCTCAGCTCATTTCTCAGCGTGTGTTTGTGCTAAAAACTGCTCCAAAATGCACCTGAATTGCACAGGAACCTGCAGTGTCAGCAGCTGTGAGCCGTGTGTGTACCTGTGACCCTGCTGTGCCAATGAGCTCTGTGACAGGGTCTGGCAGAGCTCTGCAGGGATGCTCAGAATGTTTGCAATCCCTCAAGGTACTGCAATCACAGGGGTGTGAGTCAATGTAAGAGCAGTGGGAAACAACACAAGTGAAAAAAGGGGAGAAAAATCTCTATTTTCACTTGTACTTAAAACTCAGTAGCATTTCACTTTTGACTAGCAAATTAACATTACCCTGAAAGTCTTAAAAAACCTGTTTATCACCTGGTTTAGTTGATGCTTTGGTAATAATAACATTTCCCAGGTGTAAGCCTATCATACAAAGCAAGAACCTGGTAGTTGCAATTATAAAAATAGTATTTAAAGTACTTAGGAGGATAATAAACTTCAACTCTGCATAGTTGTACTGAATAGAATTCTGAGTGCAAGGCAGATTCATAGATTCTTGCTGACTTACTGTTATCAATCATTAACAATTTAAAAATGTTTATTTTTTAAAGGAACAAAGGAAGAACTTGAAGAACTAAATGAGGAAATAAAGAAGATTGCTAATAAAATCCGGGCCAGGCTAAAGGGTAAGTTGTGAGGACAAATAAAACTCCTGGGTTTCAGAAATAACCTAGAAAATTACAATGCAAAATAATTCCTCCATGTAGAAATGTATTCTGCAGCTGAAATGCTTTTTTGGGGGTGGTATTTTTGGAAGAAGATTAACTGTAACTGCAAAAAGACACCTTTTAAAATTTTTCCAGTGTAATATACAGTAGTGTGACTCTGTTAGGAATATGATTGAAGCAGTTACTGTGTTTAAAGGTCTCTACCAATTACCAAATTATTTAAAAATTTTATTTATATATCACTGCGACCCCTCTCCCCTGAAATGTTACCAATGTCTATGGGGAACTTGCACCTTTAAAAAGTAATAATATTAATATTTACAAAGTAATTGGGCTACCCTGTTAAATAACTGACATTGACTCAGGACTCCTGTCTTGTTCCCAGCTATTGAACAGAGCTTTGATCAGGGTGAAAATGCCAATCGGACATCAGTGGACCTGAGGATAAGGAAAACACAGGTAGGAGCCCTTGGGTTTAAAGAAAATCAGTGGACTCCGGTGAAGTGGAGAACGAGTTTAGCTGTGCTGAAGTGGTTTGCTGTGGTGTTTTTGGGCCGTGAGCGCACTCAGAGTCGCTGTGCAGTGCTCCTGCTGCCTGCCAGCAGTGCCCACTGCTGCTCCCTCTGCCCCACAGCACTCGGTGTTGGCTCACAAGTTCGTGGAGGTCATGACCGAGTACAACGAGACGCAGACGCTTTTCCGGGAGCGCAGCAAGGGCCGGATACAGAGACAGCTGGAGATCAGTGAGTGACCCACGCCTGCTTCTAAACCAAAATAAATGATGTGTGTTAGTACTTGCCTCCTTTCTTACTAATTGAACATGGGGCAAAGCATCAGGGATCTTGGACAGCATCTTGAAGTGTGTGAGAGAAAAGAAACAATTTTACTGCATGGCACAAACTCTTTGATGTTAATAGAGAATTATTACTCTAGAGAAAACTCACTAAATAATTTCCTTTAGGTTGAAAATTGTTGAAGAAATTATCTTTTTCCTTTGCTTCATTTACTTCCAATGTTGCAACTTCAAATGAAGCATTAAGAAAAGCTGCACTCTGAAACAGCAAGTGTTATTAAAAGCCATTCCAAAGTTAACATGCATAACAGGATATCATCGCCTTTTTATGTGATGCCATTTTTGTCTACAAGGACACTTGTTAAATCTATCTGGCAGAAAATCAGTGCTGCTGTTATATGTGCTTTAATCATTTGTTGACTGACTCACATATGACTTACTTCCAATTCATTATGGTGAATATTTAGAAAGGTTCCTGACTTTACTGTGAACTACAGCATCTACTTTGGAAGGTGTCTAAAAACCGCCTAAAATTAGTCTTTTTTTTTTAATATGCTCTGTAGAAGTGAATATATACATTGCTGAAACAGGGATTGCAAACAGAGAAACTGGCAAATTATAAGAAAATTTTGCTTTTCATGTGCATTTCAAATTTTAGCCTCATGCTAATGGCTGAATTCAGCATTTCAGTAGAGTTCATTAGGCAAGTTTTAGTTCCTTGCTTGTGTTTGAGGGGAGGGACCCTGATACCTCAGGATATGGTTCTTTTAAGTTAAAGTTGTTAAGACCCAATTACAGCCTTCAGCTTTTCTTAAACACTACAAATTTTAAAACAGGTTTTGCAGCATTCTTGGCTATTAACTTCAGAAAGTAATATTCAAACTGTAGCTTTCACCTGGTGGGACAAAACTACATAAATTGGTACAGATATTCAACTTAGTTTTCATTGGAAGAATAGGGACTATTCTTAATAATGTAATAGTTAAAATTGTACAATACAAATCCTTTGAATGTGTTGGATTTGTTGTTCCAGTGAGATCAGCAGGATTCAGTGTGCTCAAACCTGCAGTACTGAACTGCATCAAAGCAGGAGGGGAGGTGCACTGGGGGTTATCATCTTCCCTGTGTGGAACAGGAATGGAATCCTGGGTCAGTAAAATCCCATTTACGTAAAGATTTTATTGCCCACACATTGGTGGGGTGTGTGCCGTGATTGAATGGAATAGGTAAATACTGAGTGCTACCTGAACAGTGTTCTGCAGAACACTCCACTTAACCATGTTCAGTGTTTCTGATCAAACTCTTCAGTTTGACAAAGGAAAGACCCCAACCAGCCAAGCAAAAACACCCCTGACCAGGATTCTTCATGGTAGCTTTCAATCTACATTTGTTTCCTGACTATTACTCCATGCTGGATTTTGTGCTATGCAAAATGGCCCTTGGTAGTGGCTGAACACTACAGGCTTCTATCCTGCAAAATCTCAGTGCAAGAATTAATTGTCTTAGAATTGTCATCCTTCTGCATGGTAAAATTTTATGTTCAATACTGAATAAGTGATGTTATGTGAAGTCCTTTGTTTTTATCCTAGCTGGAAAGACCACCACTGATGAGGAACTGGAAGAAATGTTGGAGAGTGGTAATCCTTCCATTTTCACTTCTGATGTATGTATTTTCTGGTCTCTTCTATGCTGCTGCTGCTGCTCTTTACCAGTGTGTTGCACTTACCTGTGTCCATGTCTTTTTGCCTTCTCCCAAAGATTATATCAGACTCTCAAATAACCAGGCAGGCCCTGAACGAGATCGAGTCACGTCACAAGGATATCATGAAACTGGAATCCAGCATTCGGGAGCTGCACGAGATGTTCATGGACATGGCAATGTTTGTGGAGACTCAGGTAAATGAACCAATTCCAACCCATTTATGGGATGGTGGGATTTTCCTCACCCTTCCTCTTTGCCATGTGCAGAAGCAGTTGATTATATTCAGATAGTGCAGACTTAGAGTGATTTTGGACTGTGATTAGAATATATGGAAGTTAAGCTCTGGAGGTTTTTGTTTTGTTGTGGACAACTTGACCATCTCACTTACAGGACATGCTTTCAATAAGTGGCCACAGACTTGCCTTCCAGACAAGAAAATATTTAATATTTTCTTCGATACGCTTAATTGCAATATGCTGGAACATCTTTGTGTGTGTTTGAGTAAGAAAAACTCTCCTGGAACATTTGTTAATACCTTGGCACTTTGGGATCCTCAGACACAGTGGAATAACAGGTGTGTTAGCAAGGCTGGGTGCACCTTGCACTTCATGCAGAAGTTAATTGCTGTGGTCACAGCAGGAATGTAAAGGGCTTGACAAGTCCTTCAAGTCATCTCTTGTATTCATAAGCTTTGTACATAAGTTTCTTCTATTTTTAGTCTTTAAATACCAATTATCCAACAAAAGTATTTTTTACTTTGGTCTGAAAATGGTTTGACTTCTGCAGGAAAGTGAAAAGAATAGTGTTAGAAGAGAAACTTGCCTGAAAAGGACTGGGTTTTGTAACTGGGTTTTGTTCTAGAAGTCCTTTGTTGCTTTGATATTAAATATACAGCCAAGAGAACTTGGTAGCGGGTTTCTTTTGAATTACACATGAACAAAAGTTACTTGTGCATCATTCTTTAATGCTTTGCTGTTTACTGCTGCTGATTATTTCTTCTGATGGACAGAGACACAGGTAACAGACTTACTGTCATTTTCCACCAATCCTCCATTTCATTGCCAAATTTCATTCATCAGAATTAATTTGAATTTGTCGTGCATTGACATTCTAATCCCTCAGTTCTGAGGAACTCATATGTGTGTATTTCCTAGAGAGCTGCTGAACCTTGTGTGGAAATAGTCAATGTCCTTTCCCCCTTCAGACACGCCAGGGATTTCTGATCCCCCGGTGTCCCTTTTAGCTGTGGCTGTTCAAACATACCTCCCACCCCAGGTGTGTTTTCAGGTGCTCACTGCTTGGTCCTGCACAAGGGAGACATTTGCCTGCCCTGCTCATGAACATTCCTTGTTTGGTGAGAAATGTGAGTCCTTGCTTCTCATTCCCTTTTTCCTTTACATGCCAAAGCAAACAAATGTCACCCACAGGATGTACATCAGTCACTTGGTGAAAGTTATTCTTGATGTTCTAGAGCCTTTCTCTCAGATTCATTAAACAAAGATCCATGGATTCCAATAATATATTTTTTCTTTAAAATTTCATTTTAAGGGTGAAATGATCAACAACATAGAAAAGAACGTGATGAATGCGACAGATTATGTGGAACATGCAAAAGAAGAGACAAAAAAAGCAGTTAAATATCAAAGTAAAGCACGGAGGGTATGTTGTCTTTCTGTAATTGTGCTGGTCAGTATTTTAATTTAGCACAGGAACATTTCCAATGTGAATTACTTTGTTATAGTTAATATTGTAAATTTATAATACCAATAGAGGACAGAAACTTCTTGAACTCTGAAAACAGATCAGCAATTCATGCACAACCAAGGGTGTGTTCACAATTTTCCACTCAAAGATGCCATTATAGACTGTAAAAACCTCAGAAGAAGATTTAATGTATTATTCCAGTAGATAAATTCACGTGTTTTTCTTATTAGCTTTCACAATACCTTAAATTATTCAGACTCTAAATAACCTTGAAAGTTTTTGGCTGTTTATAACTGGTAAACTTACCTGGATCTAAAGCTATAAAATCTATATCTAACAGGAAAAATAAAAGTGCTTTTGCTGAAACAGGCTTATTTTTTTAAAATTCTGTCTGTAATTTCTAGTTTTACAGATAAATTAGGGGGATCTTCCCTCTGGAAAAGGTGTGACATTGTGCCATGACACTGAATTTGTGGAGGATTTCAGTTCAAAGGAATGTTCCAGCTTTTTCCATGGCACTTGTTTTGTTTCAGTATCTCTCTTCCCATCAGACACCAAATAATATATTCTGATCTCAGACTACTAAGTAGTTTATTTTTACATTCCAATTTCCCCTTTTGCTATGCTGTGCAATTCGGTGAGGCTCTTTATGGTGAGCTGGATTTGAGCGAATAATTCATTTTCTGTAGATACAGATCTGCACAGAGATAACACGCCTGGTTCAGTTACAAAAGATCTTTTCACAAGTGCTAAAAGAGCCCACTTACTATGTTTGTAAATGGTGGTTGTATCATCTCTGATAACTGTATAGCCATTAATCACATGAGTTTACCTGTTTGAAATGTTTATTCTTACATCTGCAAGATTATACAGATAAATTTATCTCAGAGTACACTAGGCTTTAATGAAAGTGCTTGTGGGTCTAAAAACTATTTGAAAAATTGAAAATAAATGCAAGTATTAATGTGCTTAATATTAATAATCCCTTGTTTTTTGACAGAAAATGTGGATAATTATCATTGTATCAGTGGTGTTGATTGCTGTAGTAGCTCTAATTATTGGTTTGTCTGTTGGTATTCGGTGATGCTCGGATAACCTCAGCATGCATGGCTTCCTGCCACTGTGGCAGTAAGTAACTAATCCACTAATTTGGCTCCTGTTTTCTCTGTGGTGTTGTGCTAACCCTTAATATCTGTGCAAGGCTGGGGCTGGGGTGCCCTGTGGAGCTGCTCTGTGCCTGTGCCTGTGCCTGTGCCAGCCCTGTGCTGGGGACACTGCAGGGGGACACTGCCGGGCCCTGCCCCGGGCACCGTGCGGCCACTGCCCCACCAAAGCACAGCACAAGGCCAAGTGCTGCCTCCCAGCTCTTGGAAGTGGTTTTTTAATGTTGAAAGTTCGCATCAGCAACAAAATGGAACAGTAAGGGCACTTGAAACTTTATCAAATGGGGATTTCTGAGGTTTTAAACAGAGTTTTTAAAAAGTAGATGTCTGCAATCATGAAGTTGGCTGTTATGCTTTGGAGAACCTCTGAAAATTTCTTACTTTGAAACTGTTTGTTAATACAAGACTGAACGAAACAGTGGGAGATAATGTGTTTAGGACATGAGTTGAGATTTTTTTCACTGATGATGTTTTTGCTGTAGTCATGAACCATTTCTTGTGCAGATGATGCTTAGCCAGGCTGAGTAGGAAGTAGCAGTCAACTTTCCTGAGTCCCGGAGAAGGGCAGCTTTTGACATGCAGTGTCTGTGAGCTCTGTACAGAACACTACGAGCAGGTGTCAGTTCAGACAGCTCTTCAGAAATTCACATTTCTGTACTAACACTCTTTCAACATCTAATTTTTAGTTTTGGTGTTAGAGATTCTTCTCAGCTCTGGTTTGTGGGCAGGGAGAATTGACTGTGTCCTTACTTGCAGTCAGGAATACCTGACCCAGTGTCACACCTCAGCATTTACACACAACCATCTCTATCTTTTTAACCCTTGCAGCTCCTCTGAGCTATTTTTACACAATGTTTTTACTGATCTCCTGGTGAATTCCACTAAGGGTGCAGCTGTAAAGGTTTGAGCAGGCTATAAATATTTATCCAAGGAGGGTGGCACTAAGCAGTTACTTAGACTTGACTTACATCTGCTTCTAATGATATTTACAGAAGTTGGGTATGAGTAAGAACTATTATTCTGTGCAGGAAAATGGAGAAGTGTTGCACAGTTGACTCTGCCTTGTGACTATGGTTACATGTGTGCTAGAAACAGGAAACAACAGGAAATCAGAGCAGTGATTACTCCTTAGAAAGAAAACCCCAGCGCTCGGCCTGGGTGTCAGTGTTACCATGGCTCTGCGTATATTTAAACAGTTCTGTCTCTGACAGAGGATTTCAATCTTAACTTTTCTCTCTTTTCCCTGCAGAAACTGATGTTCATAATAATATGTGTTACTGTATTGCTTCTGATACTTGGAATTATCCTAGCAACAACTCTGTCCTAGCAAGCACATTCCAAGAGTTACGAACCTCCAGAAACTCCAAACCACCTTCGGTGAAACCAAACCTTTTCCACAGATGATGCCTTACACTGTCCCAGGATGATGGCCTGTCACTAATGGTTAAAAATGAAAGCAAAATCACTCGTAATGTTTACTCATGAAGAAGATCAGAATGTATTAGGGTGTGTATGGATTTTGCATCATAAACTAGACACTTGCAAGACTGAAACTTGCTCCTACTTGTTTTGAACTAAAGTAACTTAGGATTTTTTTCACATCTCAGTGTTACAGTTGAAATAGGGAGTTGAGAGACTATTGAGTTTTGACTGTTTGGCTTTTTTTCCTATTGCTGATCTAATTCTAATCATGACTTTTAGTACCGTGCCAGTGCTGCCTTAGTTAGCACTCTTGTGAATATTTTTATGAGATGTAGCCTTGTGTTTAAATGTATTAATTATTTAGTCACCTTAACCTATTTAAAATTTATTCTTTTTCTCCAACAAGTGCTAAAATATTTTATCCTGAAAAGACTACTCATTTAACTGCCTAGTGCATTACACTTGAGAAGAAAAAAGAAAAAAAAAGCTTTTTTACACTTGACAGTTTTTTTATTTTTTCTTTCAAGGTTAATTGCTTTAAATACTTCCTTCATAATTAATAAAAAGTTAATTGCAACATTTCTGGTAATAGCACACAGCTCTGAAACGTGCTGAATTTGCACTTGAGCAGGTAATTTTACAGGTAATTCTTGTGCAAAGGAAACCGATGGCTCAGTTTAGCCTTGTTGCTTACATGAATATGACAAAATGACTTTACAAAGCCAAATCAAGTTTTCTTGTTCTGGAGTTCACTAATGTTGGTATATGAATAGAGCATATGGGGAGGAGCTCCCCCAGGAGAGACTGAAACACTGACTTGTTATGAGGTTTGTGTGGCTATAACTTGTATGAAGTGTTTTGGTGTGCACACGCCTGCTGCAACGCCAGCTTGCACGACTCGAAAGCTTGAAAGAACTCAAATGTACCCAAATAACTGCATCTAATGTTACAGGTTATTTTTGTATTTTTGTGTGTAAAATATTTGTAACTTGGGTTTGTGACTCCTCATTGTTCAAGCATATCCATGTAGATATGTAGATATATTTACACTCAAAGAGAAATAGAGGAGAGGATAATTTGTGCCTTTTGAAACATAGTGTGAAACTATACTGATCAATGTGTTCAGCTATTCAGCTCTCATGTTAACTGCAGTAACTCAGTCCTACAAGTTTAAAATCCTTAAACTTAGGTTTTGTTGAAAGTGTGAGATCAAAGTTACTCAGTAAGCGAGAATTCAGACTTCATAAAATCCAGCAAAGTTTACAATTTATATTGTATGTATGAATATTCCAGCTTTGCTGTCCAGGTATACTGTGAATGTGCTGGAGCTATTCAGATGTCAAACATGTCTTAAAAAGAAAACAAATATCATTATTATTATTATTATTATTGGTCTTTTTACAAGTCAGCCATAAAGAAGTCGCTTGAAAAATTCGGCTTCAGTAATGAACAAATTTCTTTTACCTCTAAGTCCAGAATGCTCACTGGTGTTTGTGAGGAAGTTTACATGCAAAGTAAGGAAAGATTGGTTACCATAATGCTCATTCTAGGTAAATATATTTTTTATTCTGTAGTTTTCTAGATTTTTATCAGTAAATATTATTTATACAGATATGCAAATTAGATGGGTAGGGGAAAAAAATCACTCCTGCTGTTTACCAGCTGGTTATGTAAAATGACCCTCAAGATCCTGTCATGTTGAATTTTTTTCTCTATAATGCAGTAATTTGCCCATCAAGACCAGAAATTTGAATAGGCTACTCCATAGTTTTTACTTCTTATTGAACAGCTGCCTCAATGAGTTTGTTTTAAAGCAAAACAGACCTTGTCACATGAACCTCTTTGTTTGGTTCATACTGGAGGGGAGGAAATCTCTAACCTATGCACTAATAAACTCATCTAAGCAAGTGTCTTGTGTCTAATGTGCTTTCATGGTGTCACTGTGGCCTTTGTGAATATTCCAGGAGGTGTTTGAACAAGGCTGGGGTGTTTTTGCAGTGACTTACATCGAGTAATGGATTGCTTGGTCTCAGGGTAAGGTGGTGTCTTTCCTGAAACTTTTTACCAAAAAAGGTTTAGAGATAATGATGAAGAAAATAATGGGATTTATTAATTTAAGCTGCGCCCATGGGGGAGCTTTTTCAGAGAAATGTTGAGGTAAGAAACCCCAAGGTTTCATTGGAGTCAGAGCTCTCCTCAGATAGAAACAATGTTACAACTCCTGTAGCAGTCTGACAGCAGTGAGGGGTTGCATGCAGAGTTAATACCAAAGCACTTTGAAAATGACCAATTAATGACTTCCTGTCAGTAAAAGCAGGACAAAATGTTACAAAGTTGCTCTTACAAAATTCTGTATGACCGAAAAGCTGGGATTGTCTGTAAGTGCAGGGATCTGCTGCCTCTCGCCATGGTGCCACAGCAGCTGTGGGGAAAGCACCAAACTTGGGCAGGAATGAACTCAATAGAATCAGCTAAAGCTGTTACTCTGCCTTAATTCTGCCTCTGCTGAGTCATGTAAAACACAGAACAGAGTTGTAGGCAAAGGAGGGTTTGTTTACCAAAGCACTACATGAGTTTCGATGAATAGAAGGCTGATAAAATTGAGAAGACAAAGGGAAAGGAAGGAACTGCTGCTGTGAGGAAGGATGCTTTTCTTTAAAACTATCTCTTATTTAAAATAAAAGTTGTGCTTAATGTGGTTGTGAGAGCACAGTTGGGATGTGGGTTTTATTTCGGGTTATGTTGGGGTACTCCCAGGGAGTGGTTGGGGTGTGAATTTAAAGTCTTCGGTTACCCAGTGTTAAATTTGGTTTGATGTGTTCAGGTGGTTGGGATGGCCCCTCTGGGAGCAGCCCTGGCCCCTCTGGGAGCAGCCCTGGCACGCTGCTGTCCTGAGCTGGTTCGGCCGCTGGGTCCGGTGCCACCGCAGCCACCGCGTCACTCTGAGCTCCCCTGCCCGCAGCAGGGCACTCACCAGGGAGCATCTGGGAGCAAAAAGAGCATTGAAGAAGCACTTGCAGCTCCATTCTGAAGACCAAAAGTGCTTCTGGAATAAAGGTTTTTACAAAGGGAAATACATAGAAATGGTAAATACTGACAAAATCATTGTGTTTGTGTTGTAGGGAACGGTGGCTGCTGTTTGCATTTCAAGCCATTTTACTGCAAGGAGAGGAAAGAAGGATGTTAATGTTCAAGAGTAAATAGTTCCTAGAAAATGGCTCAGTTATGCTGCAAACAGGTAACAAGGTGTAGCACTAAGTAGGAAGAAGACATGGATTATTTTGCATACAAAATTCTATTTCCTGTATCCATACTTTTCGGAGAACGTGACACTTGGTTGGGTCAGGCTGTGCCAGGTACTGTGAATTGAAAGTAAATTGAGCTGGGCACATTAAACTGAGTTTAATGTGACTCAGTTGAGAGAGTGTGACTGGGCAGAGGTGCTGTTTATGTAGCAGCTCACTCGATAGTCCTTTTATGTGGTGTTTGCAGGGGCAGCTTCAGTGTGTATTTGACAAAGCAATGTGGTTAATACTGCACACAACTGTTCACTTGCTGTACTTACAACGTTTTTAGTTTTTCGAGTCTTCTGTTGTATAACCCTCAGCAACGTTTCTGCCATCAGGCAGCTCTGTTGAGGTTTTATGGAACTGGTTTCAGCATCTCAATCAGCATTTCCCCCACACCTGCAGGAATTTGGCCACGATGTAGATGATGTGCATTGGCCAGAATATGAGTGACTTGGCAGCTTGGCTTGTGTTCTGTCCCTGCTCCTAAGCTGGCTGCTGTCAGGAGGGGTGCTGGCTCTTAGCAGCATGGCTGGACCCTGGCTTGGTATCAGGTATCGCTGGGTTTGATATTGAGAAAGTGGAAACCAAAGCCTCCTCTGAATGCTGGCAGTGGGGCAGGCAAAGCCATTTCATTTACAGCTCCGTCTCAGCCATGTGCACTTAATGAGCAAATTTCAGTGGGATGGAAAGGCTCTCAGAAAACACCATTAATTCTAACTGTATTCTTCCAGGCCTTCCCTGGGATCTCGGATTTAAGCACAGCTACCAATCTGGACCCGAGTCTGGGGAAAAGCTCTGAGACCTGAAGCGTATTTAGTGAGAGCAATTAAGGCACAGCCCCCTCTGCAGCATCAGCTGAAAGCTTGAGAGAAATCTCATTCCCGACAGCTGCAGGGCTCTCGCCTCATTGCTCCGCTGCTCGCAGAGCTTTGTGTGGCTTTGTGTCGCTTTGCGTCACTCTGTGTCACACAGGAGCTCTGGGGGACCGACCGGGGTGGTTTGGGGACTCCTTGGGCAGCTCTGCCGGGAGCACGGCGGGGCTGCCGGGGCCGTGCCACTGCGGCTGAATCCCAGAGCCTGGGCAGGACCCCCACCCAAACACCCTGGGCAGGGCCCACCCAGACCCCAAATACCCCTGGGCAGGACCCCCATCCAAACCCCAAATATGCCTGGGCAGGACCCCACTCAAAACCCCAAACCCCCCTGGGCAGGACGCTCTGAAACCCCAAACCCCCCTCGGCAGGACCCCCACCCAAACCCCAATCCCCATG
>VZTJ01005788.1:1263709-1298323 GCA_013397795.1 Orthonyx spaldingii | reverse complement strand
AGGACCCCACTCAAAACCCCAAACACCCCCGGGCAGGACCCCACTCAAAACCCCAAACACCCCTGGACAGGACCCCACTCGAAACCCCAAACCCCCCTGGGCAGGACGCTCCCAAACCCCAAACCCCCCTGGGCAGGACCCCGGGAGGGCTCTGCTGGCAGGGCTGGCTGCTCTCCACTGGGAAGTTTAGAGTGAGATGCGTTTAAATCCTAAGGAGAAAAATCTGAAACTTCTGCATTTGCAGCAAATGTTGTAGGACCTTTGACATGTGCTAAAGCAACATCACCTTGCTACCAGAGTAATTTTATTAAAAAATACCACAAAAGCATAACACAAACACCAAATAACACCACAAAAAATATTCATTTTCACAAAATACATCTCAGTTCTCTCCAGACTTTGTGGTTGCTGCTGACCTCCCTTTTCACAATTTCAGTAATCACCTTTGTGCAGATTACCTCCCTTTTGAGACTTTCAGATGTTGCTGCTTTGTCTGCTGTGCCCTTTCCCTCTCAGGAGTTGCATGGCTGCTGACTTGCTCTGCAGTTCCTGTTTTCCCCTTGATACTTCATTTCTTTAGTGGACTTTTGGTCAAGGCATTTTAAAACACCATGACTGGTAAGTCTCAGCCTTCTGTGCTCCAGATTGACTTGGGACCTGACCAGGAAAATATTTGTCACTTTTTATGCCATTACTTTAATTACTGGCAGTACTGACAGAATGTTGTTAAAAAAAGATACTTTTCCAAATGCAGACATTCTTAGCTATTGAGCCATCTAATTGTGGGTCTCAGATTTTCTGCCCATTTCTTATCTGGCTCTGGCTTTCCTTTTGTTTAAGCTGTGGCTTTTAGAGGCGTAATTTCTTTTAATATTGAACCTACTTCATGGTATTTGTAGTGAAGACAAATGGCAGTGTGTGGGTTTACTTAGGAAGGACAGTCATCCGTGCTAAAATCTAATCTTGGTTCTATCCACACTGCTGTCAGCCACCTTTAAATGGGTAAATATAGCTGCAAGCAAGGGAGTCCAACTGCAGTAGAAAGCAATCTGAAGAAAGATATACACATGTAAAAAAATCCAAACTGCTTTTAACCTTCTGAAAATCTGCAAAAAAACCCCCATTTCAAAACATCCTGGGCTTGAATCAGTTCATACAAGCACGCATTGCATTTCCAGCTCTGCTTGCTCTGCTTTTGATTTTCCCTTTTGGCAATTTATTCAGAGTAGAGTTAGTGGGTAGAATCTCAGAGGAGAATAAAAGCCAGTGTTTTGAGAACTAATGAAGTAATTATCTAAAGCATTATTTACAATGATTATTTAGAAGATAATGAGACCCTTTAATTATGTTTGTTCTGCATAGCTAGCCGTTCAATAATTCAGGGTATTGCCATACAATTTTCTCTCTGTTTACTTTGCACATTTTTTGTTTAGGAAAATGTCACATTTTTGTGCTGTCTGTAAAGCACAAATCCGGGCCCTCTTCTGGGCATTGTTTGTCACATGAAAATCCCCTGCTCACTTCGGTTGGAGCAGGGGGCTTTTAGGTTCAGGCTTCTGCAATGGGCTGTGCAGCAAAAGGAATTAGGGGTGAAATGAAGCTGCGCCCGTTAAGGGCTGTTCTGGTTCTGTTCCTATCCAGGCACTCCTGGAGCCTTTACACACGCGCGTTCACCCGCTGAGGTTTCTGTCAGCGTTTATCTTGCTGGAGGTGAAGCTTGGCTCGCAGTTTATTTTCATTTTGGGAGCCATGATGATTATGTTCCAAATGCAAGGTTTTTTTAAAAGGGTTCATTTGTGTACGAGAAATTCAGAGCATCGTTAACATTTTAGTAGCTAATAAAAATTTCACCACATCTGTGAACTTGCTGCTAAATAGACAATTCTACTTAAGCACATCGTTAGCGGTGCCTGAGCAGCACAAGCTCCCTGGGGAGTCGCATCTTTTGTGACTTTGGGCCGTGAGTTTCTTGTGCTCCAGTGAAGCGCTGCTGCCCGGGCTGCAGTGGGTGAGGAGGGTGAGAAACCAGCACGGAAAACCTGCACCTCAGAGGGCGAGGGCTGCCAGCCTCTGCCCCAGTGGGGCTGGACATTTATTGAGGATCAAATCAACTCCCGTAGGGATCTTCCACTGATGCCCAGAGATGCTGCAAGGGGTGGCTGATCTCCCACCTACCTTCTGTTCCCCTGAGGCAAATAGGCAGCATGTGGAGGAGTGCAGTTTGATTTTACTGCAGTATATTTAAAGTAGATAACGTAGGACCCTTCTAGAATATTATAAAAGTTACAAGTTCAAAAGACTTATTAAACAATACAGTGCTGGGTTTCACATGGCTGCTATGCAAAAACATCTAAAAGAAATGCATTTAAATAGTGAGCCTACAATTAATTACTAATAAAGTGAGATTCTGAAATACCTGCACAAGTACAAATGAGCTGCTTCAGTTTAGAAAACGCCCCCAGCATCTCTGAAGGTTCAGGATGCCGGACAGGCCATGAGTGCTCTGGAGGGAAGGAGGAAGCAAAGGCAGATGGAAAGGAAGAGGAAATATCCCAGTAATGTGCCTGCAGCCCGTGCAATGGTGCTGCCTGACTTTACTAAAGTCAGAAGTCCCATAAGCCAGTTTAGGCTCTCTCTAGAGGGTTTAAATGCTCTCCAGCCCCTTTCCCCCTACTGCAGCAGAAGACCATCAGTCACAGTGTGGATCACGGCTGTTCTGTGCTGGATTCCCCCGGGGCAAATCCATCACTCTCCCAAGTGGATAAGCCCTTGACTGAAGAACAAGAGGAAGACAGTGGTGAGTAACCATTTCCAATTCGGGGTGGACCAGGATTTGTCTGAAAACTTGCCTGAGTCTTTTCTTTTGGAGGAGTGGAGTTATAGGCAACTATTTTAAATCATCATTTTTAAAAGCTTACTGTAGAGAGGAAATATCTATCTATATCTATATCTATATCTATATCTATATCTATATCTATATCTATATCTATATCTATATCTATATCTATATATCTATATCTATCAGCCTTGTTAATGAAATGCTTTATGGTGTAGGATATGCCTCTAGTATGTAAAACAAGGAATGAAACCCCCCCAAGTCCTGCACTTGGTAGACAGCGGAAAAAGTGGAGATGCTTTTTGAAACAAAGCGTGGACAACAAGCACAGTCAGAACGCAGCTGCTTGTGAGCTCCAAAGTCACGGCTTTGACATCGTTCCTGCGGCTCCAAGCTGGAGCCGTGTGGTTATGTAACCACTGTGCCAACTCTAGCAAAGGAAAGTTGTTCTGGAGCCTGTGGAACTTTTGGTAACAGGTCAGTTTCGGTGTCCTGTGAAGTCTGAACTGAGTTGGAGATGCAGCTTTTGGAAACCAGCTCCTTTCACTTCAGCTGAGGAAATACATTTCCCCACAACAAATAAGTCTCTCCTGGGTTTCCCACAAGGCTTGCCTGGTCTGTCTTTATATTCCCCACATCTGATATCACCGTTTGTGGTGAACTGATGTTACTGTCCCAGTGCAAACATTCTGAACATTCATTGTTAAAAGTAATTACAGCTCCTTTTCATGTTCCCCACATGAAAAAAGTCCCTGCCTCCTGAGCTGCCTACCAAGTGCTACACTGATTTTTAAATAAATCAATTTGCATGTGTGGAAGAGTACATTTAGTCTACTCCTACCACATAGAGCTATTTCTCACCACGTATTTACACAGTTCCTCAATAGTCACTGATGGCAGGATTTAAAAAAAGTTCACCTAAAATTAGGTTCAGAACCATGATGAGAACCACAGCAAGTTTCCACAGTGGGTTTTCAGAGCACTTAGAACACTGAGTGAAGGTTCTGCCGTGGAGCTGGAGAGCTGCCAGCCGTGGGTGGTTTAGGGGTAATTCTGGGTTACAGTGATCTGCCCTGTGCCTGCAGGCTCGATCCAGCCCGGAGCGTCACCCTCTGTGTCTGCCAGGACGGGCTGGGGAGCGCTCTGGTTTCTGCTCAGGCCCAAGGCCTGACAGCTGGGCACACTTGTGCTCTCTTGACTTTGAAACTATTTATAAATAGATTTTGTCAGAGTTCCCATTTGTACAGTTCCCCTAATGTATTTTGGACATGGCTTTCCTTCCAATATGAGGCAAATAAAACCATGGAACAAATCAGTCTTAGAAAGAAAATATAAATTCACAGGACAATAAAATTCAGCAAGTGTTGACATGCATTTTTAATCACAGCTGATATATTTTTTTAAATCCCTAAAATAACAAATTACCATAAACTTCAAGTGAGTTTGAAGAAAATACAGGCAAAATCTCTGTTTCCCTGCAATCCAGCTGGATTCCCATATCCATACACAAGAGCTGGGTTTAGATTACATATCTGCTTTCTATGTTTTTCCTCATTAAAGCTGGTTCATTGCTAAGGCAAGCATGTGCTGAGCAGAGTGACTTACAGACTTGTGGGCCAGGATGCTTTTCTTGGGTTTCCACTGAGCATTCTTTTCGTCCTACACAGATAGAAATAAGTGCCCTTGTTGACTTCCACACCATTTATGCTGGAAAATAAATGTGACATTATTTTAATTGCATTAAAATATCCTTTCTGTGATTAAAGGGGAGCTGTTTCATTAACATCTGTTATAACCTTCAAGGTTCTGCTCTCACGTACTGGCACCCACAGTGCCACAACACGGTGCAGTAATGTACAGAGGAAAAACAAAAGTTGAACTGAATTGGTGTGAATGGTCAGCAATTAGACCATTTTGAGATCTGACTAGAGAAAAGAACAGACTCCAAACTTCCTTTTCCAAAAAGACCTTCTTGCTTGATATTGCAAGGTTCAACTTTCCTCAAATACAAAACCCACACCTCAAATGGGACTAAACACCAAGGCCTGCTGGCCAAACAGAGCCAGCCTGAGTCACCATCAGCAGAGAAAAGATGAAAATCACAGCAGTGGTGTTTGGAAAAGCAGATCTCAGTCACTTTGTTTACCCTCTGGGAGCGGTCTTGGTTGTACAAGATTAAATGTTATGTAAAGTGAGAAAGCAGCTGCTTTGCCAGTGCTTCTGGCCAGCACAGAGCGAGGGGCATGGGAATTTCAGAGAGGAGTTTCCTGCTCAGCATCCCCGGACTGAGGAAAGAGGCACCAGCCTTCCCAGAGGAGGAGTGTGAGTGCCCTGAGCTGAGTGAGGTTGTGAGGCCAATTCCCTCCAGCTTGGTGGTGTTTGTTTGGGTCTGTCAGTTCTGGAGACAGGACTCACACGGAGGGTAGCACATTGTAAAACTGATATGTGCTTTAGCAACACCTTCAAATGTTAAAAAGGAATCAATGCTGCAGTATTTATCCCACTTAGAGCAGCCCCACCCGTTTGCTCTGCACGCTGTGTTCTGCCCTGGGGAGCAGCAGAGGGGGCAAAGGGCCCTCCCTGTGCCCCTGTCTCCCCTGGGCTCAGGGGTGCAGCAGAGCAAGCCCCTCTGGGCTGGGCAGGGTCTCTGCCGAGGCAGTGCCATCGCTGCTCAGCCACCTCTGACCCCCCCAGGCTCTGTCACCCTCCAAACCAACCCAGCGGGAGATTCTTCCTGACACTGAGGACACAAAACACGTGCAAGGTACAAACTGCTCCCAGTAATGTCACCAGTGCCTGGGGCTGCCGTGGTGTTCCCTCCTGTGCCCTGGCAGGAGCACAGCTCACTCCACAGCCAACGCTGCCCAGGACAGGAGGGCACAGGGCACTGAGATCTGCCCTGCCCTGCTTGGGGCCACATCTCACCTGTATCCCCAGCTCCCCTGGGCTGCACTGGGACCACTGGGCTTCACCGTGCGAGGACAAATTCATTTCAGACCAACAGCATCACCAAGACATTGTAGAGCTATTCTAAAGTATTTTAATGAGCTGTTGATGAATTTTGTTCCACAGTCGAGAGAGGGCAACAAGAAAGCAAAACAAACCTCTGGAAAGTCTCCACGCTGCAGACCTGAGGGCAGAAGCAAAGAGAAGAGCATTTCAGTAAAGGTTAAGACGAGCAAGGTGAGTGTTACACGCTCCAAAACCTCCCCATGGCTTTCCTGCCAGTGGCTGAGAGATCTCTCATGGCACTGGCACGACCCAGAAGTGATGAATGTCAGGTGGAACACCTGCCTGTACCCTGCCTGGCACAGGGCACACGGACATTCATCTCGGGTTTGGCTGCCCTGATGTGTTTGTTTTGTTTCGTGGTCTAGCACAAATCACATAACTCTGCACTTTTAGGAGTTATGTTGTGAATGTTACCCACTTACAGGACTATCCCATTATGACTTTTCTTTTTTACTCTTCTAATTGGAGTTATTCATTGCTTTTATTGTAAGATACCTAATTCAAAATACTGGTCAAATGGAAGTGATCCCCCAATAAAAAAATTAGATGCTGATGTTAAATGCCTTTTGTGACGATTCCTGCATATTTGTTTGCATGTGTGGCTTGTGTAAGAGGGGGATCAACACCTTTCCAAAAAACCTTGAGTCTGAGGCTGGCATGGAAGAAGGAAGCAGTGAGGATAACCCTGGGATGCCCTGGAGATGGAGGCACAGCCCGTTTGCCTACAGAGACACTGCTTCTCCAGTGACATGGGGTGCCTCAGTGACAGGCAGCTTTACCTGATGTTTCCTCTGAGGCAGCTTTTCTGTTCACTAATGGATCCACTCTCCAGAGCTTTCAATGCCTCTCCCTTCAGTAGATACAAACACGATAAAAAATGCTTTAAAAAAAATCAATAAACACTTAAGTGTTTGGCAACACAGACTTTTTACTGCACCATTTACTCAACAGTTTAATGCTTAATAGAAGAAACTCACCTGTTAAATATTCATGTGCAGATTTAGAAGATATAACACACCTCAGGCTGGTTCTGCTTTTCTGACTCCTTTCATTCACAACAGAATCAGCTGTCCCAGAGCACAGGGGCTGTGCCTGGGGACTGACACCTGCTGCACCTGCCCGAGGCCAGCGCCAGGAGCAGTTTGTGAGACTCTGCCCATGTTCCAGTCTGGGCCAGTGGCTTCCATCATTCAGAATTTGGAGCTTTTCTTGCTCTAAAGGTGCCAAGTCAGTGGGAGCCGGCCCAGTTTGCGCAGCTGGATCTGGGTCACGTCGGGAACCCCCTCCCTCCTCAGGGACAGGCTGCAGGGCTGGGCTGGGCTGGAGCACACTGAGCACCCCTGCAAGGGCAGCCTGGATGGGACACACACCCCTGGGGCACACTGAGCACCCCTGCAAGGGCAGCCTGGATGGATCAGACACCCCTGGGGCACACTGAGCACCCCTGCAAGGGCAGCCTGGATGGGACACACACCCCTGGGGCACACTGAGCACCCCTGCAAGGGCAGCCTGGATGGATCAGACACCCCTGGGGCACACTGAGCACCCCTGCAAGGGCAGCCTGGATGGGACACACACCCCTGGGGCAGATTCCGCCTGCAGGAATGGGATGGACGCAGTGCCCAGCGCCGGGAATGGCTCCAGCTGACCCCGGGGCCTCAGGAAAGGCGTCTCAGAGAGGGCAAAAGCTGCAGAGAGCGAGGGGAGAGCTGAGCGCTGGCGCCGGGAGCCCCGGGGTGAGCAGGGGGAGCTGGCAGCCGGAGGGAGGGACAGCAGCTGGGGAGGAAGGGGCGAGAGGCGTCCGGGCTGGCACAGGGCGGGCAGGAGGCTCTGCTTTGGCTCCCGCCCGTCCTTCTCACTGCCCAAACCATTTGGGATCGGCCATAAGCTGATTTCCCCGAGCGGGACCCGTTCTGCCCGGACGGGAAAAGGCAGGGGATCGTCCTGTGTGACCCCGAGCCCGGAGCTCTCCCTCTGCCCCGAACTGCTGAGCTCGGGGGCAGCCGCAGCGGCCGCTCCGCTCTCCCCAGCGAGTTGGGCAGCCCAGGGGAGATCCCAGCAGGGTTTTCCGTGGTCCAGCACAGCCCCGGGAGCGCAGGGGTTTCCAGGCGAGCTGCAGGCTCAGCAGCAGGGACAATTTCCTAATTAGCGGTGGGATGCTGCGCTGGGGCAGAGCAGCGGCAGCGGCAGAGCAGCAGCGCTCTGTTGCCATCCAGTGGTAAATCCATCGCCATCTCCAGTCACTGATTGGGCTGGCTGCGATCCACTCTGGGGGAAAAAAAAAGAAAATAAATTGTCTGCTTTTCATTTCTTTGTGTTATCCCCATCTCTTTACCTGTGATTGATCAAGCAAGATTGCCTCTTACTCACTTACAGCTCGAATGAAATGTCTGTGGAAGACAACTTTCAAATAAAGCACTTATGCTATGATTTTTGAAAGAATTTGAATTAAATTCCTTCCCTCAGACAAAGCTTTAGCAAGAATGACATGAAAAATGTATTTTCTCTTTACCAGGCTGTCAACCCTTCAACTTCATTGACATTGTCATCCAATAACATTGCTGTCATCACAAAAACAATCACCAGAACGCTGCCTCTAAAGCACAAAATGCACTTTGTCAATGTTAAGTCTCAACATCTGCAAAATATCAACAAACAATCCAAAAGTGTAAAAGATCTGGAGATCCAACTGCTACAAGGGAGTGTGAAGAACTCCAAAACCAGCTGGGATGCCTGAGGGTAGGTAAAAATCCATTTCTATTCTTAGTATTGAACTGTGCTGGTAAACAGTTACATTGAAAATAGTTTATTGATAGGTGTGTTGAACCCAAAATATTTTTTTGTCTATTTCTCATTCAAACAGATAATTTCCACAGTATTTAAAACCAATAAGGTATCCTGTGTAGAGAAGAGTTTGGGTCTGAATTCACAATACTTCTGGTTTAAACTCAAGACTTTCACTGAGGATGAAAAAGTTGTACTTTGGAGCACTCAGTGGCATTGCTGTGCTTTGTATTTGCTATCCCAACATCAAACCCTTCTTGGCATTGTCTTGGACTAATTCTGTGCCCTACCAGCAGCATCTCTGAGCCCTTTGTACAGCGACAAATCATGTGAGAGGAATAACTCTCTGGTTATTCCTCCAGCTCCAAGGGCTGGGATTGCCCAGCTTGTTTCCTAGCTAACCTGGCTTGATTAGCAGCCAGAGGTAGTTCCCTGAGCAGGAAGGATTGGAGTGCTTGGGGTGCAGGATGTGCTGCTGCTGCTGCTGCTGCTGCTGTGACGAGACATCGATTTTAGGGGACAGAGGATTATTGGGCTAAACACAAAAACTGACCTGCAGGAATACAGACCCACGGCTACAGCAGATGCTCTTGTTTAGTCAGAGATTCAGCTGAGCCTGATCAGTTGTTACTGCTCCCGTGTATTTGACAGGAGAGAAATGGAGAATTTCCTGTGCTGCAGGAAGGGCTGGTGGGGCAGAAGGCAGGAGACACAGAGGAGTGGCTGCAGCAGGCTCAGAAGGAGCTGCTGTGGTTGCAGACAGAGCTGTCCTTCGCGGGCACAGCAGCCCCGTGCGTGCCTTGGCAGCAGGCAAGGCGAGCTCCTCTGTTGTTTTTTCATTCAAAAAGTGGAGTTAGGAAGGGGAGGGTTTATCACCCCTTGGTTTGGTTTATTGAAACAACACCCTGCAAGACTGGCCTCTCATAGCAAGGGGACTGAGAGGAAAAGTCCTCTCTTAGGACATATTTTAAACAATTGTTTCATGTAATTCAGAAGGACTGGAAAGAACGTGAAATTCGTTACGGCCTGTGAAAAGTTACATAGTTAAATGGTATTTCATAGAGCCCCTATCCCCTAGAGAGAGATGTCTTTTGTTCTGTCTCCTTCTCTAAAGAATGCCTGTCAGAAGGGAGGGTCGTTCGTTTGGAACTGTGATTCTGGGGGACTCCCCGGCCTGGCACACAGAGCTGTAATTCCCCTTCTCTCAGCAAGGCTGCTCTGTATATTCCTACATGCCAGTAGCCCATCAGCAGCATAACTGCAGCCAGAAAAAAATTGTTATCAAGCTATAGACTTAATGCTGATATTTGGCCACATAAACTATCAAAATAATAATAAAATGTTTATGATAATAAAGTCCTAACATCTTACAATCCCAGCAAAATGTCAGCTCTCATCTGCTGTGGCATAACAAGTTGCATATGTCAAATTTTTATGACTCAAATTGCTAAACATGTTCTTGAGATAAAGAATATGTTTTGAAACCTTCATAGCAGTGAGTCTGTACTGGCAGTTTAAAAAACTAGTTTACTATTTTACTTTCAGAGTGACTTAATCAAATTTATTCCTATAATTTTCCATATTTTTAGAACAGGGCTTCCAGAAGGTTTATGATAATTTACATATTTTATACATGTATATACCCACACCCCCCCATGTACAGACAGCCATGTTTGAAATCCACCCATGAAAAGGAAAGAGAAGAGCTGGTTTGGCTCAGTGTGGCACATTAATAACACCATTTTCCAGTGATCTGACAGATTTTCAAGCATCAGGCTGGCCTAGCAAAGTTTTGCTTTGTTTGTACAAATGCACATAAGGGAACAGTCGTGTTCCTCCCGTCTCCAGCCTAGACAAGACAGATCTCCAAAATGTGCCACCTGGAATGTTCTGGTACCACCTTGTGTCATATGCTGCAGATCTGTGGCTGGTGCTGAAGCACAGTGTGCTAAGTGCTCGTACAGTCAGAAGGAACATTTGAGTTTGACGCTTGCCTGTAGCTCAACTGAGGAAAAAAATCTGACTTGCCAAAATTAGACTTAAAAAAAAAAAAAAAAGCCATTTATGCCACAAACTGGTTATAAAAGCAAGCGTGCACTTGCCTGCTGATCAGAGCCATAATCTAATCTGGGAATGAACACAGGAACTTGTCTGGGAACAGCTTTTCCCTCAGAAAATGCCAGAGTTTTGTCGTTCCTTCTACAGTCATGAGTAATCCCAGGGAAGGTCATTTGGGGCTGAGATTTGCACACCAGAGAGGTCTTGGGGACCTTATTTTTAGATTTTGGACTTCTCAATCAGAAAATTCTAGTCTCTCTAGAATGTGCCAATGCAGACATTCAGGGAAGAAAGCACAGATTGTCCATAAACCTTCTCCTCATCTGTTTTCCTTGCAATATCACATCACCAGGGAGCAGATCTTTGGTTGTTTCATTCATATAATGAGGGACAGATTTTGCAGCAGCAGCCAGTTGCTCTGCAGCTCACACTGTGACCATGATTTAGTCCTAAACCTCTGAAGAGAAATGTGTTTCATCCCAGTGGGAGTGGTGGTTCTCAGTGCCGCTGAAAGCTTTGGGCCGTGGTGTGGGCACGGTGCTCAAACAGAGGGATAGCTGGAACTGCTGCACCCAGAAGGACAGACAAGCCCATTTTGGGGTGATTCCTGAGCTGTTTAGCAAACATCACGGTTCCTGGGTTCACGAACTGGAAATCCAGATAAGACAAAACTTGAGAGAGAGATCATCTGGCACACCCCTCTTCCATGGCTCCTAATTACTTCCAGAGAAGCATCAGATGCTGGCAGTTCCTGGAGAACAGGGGGCTCCCCATGCACTTCATAAAGAACTCTCAGGCTTGAGGGGAAATCTGCCTGCTTTTGTTAATGCCAAACTTTTCTGAAAGTTCTCCTCCTCTTCTTCATTATGCCTGTGGGTAAAACTATGGGAGGAAGGCTGGTATCTGAAAAGGAACTGTAGGAAAGACATTATTGAATTGAGGGATGCATTTCTCCAGATATTTTAGCAGAATTCAATAAAATAGTGCCTTGAGAGTGCAGTATTTCCTTCCCCTGTAAACTACCAAAAGGAAAATACAGAAATTCCACTCAACATAATTCACGTTTTCTTGATGATTTAACCTTTAACAGCCTGGAGAATTCAGTTATGTTGTAGTGAATGCACTCCCAAAGTGATCAGATTCTGTCACTTGGACCATGTCTGCTGAGGAGAAACCAGGACCAAGAAACAACGAGAAAATTATTGAAGCTGGGCTTCTAAAATTTGATTTATTTAAAATCCTTCCCTGTATCCCCTTACAGCGTCTCTCCCTGCCTGCTGGGGAGATGCGGTTGCCTCTCAGAAGTTTCGTGCGGATGCATCGCCCCCGGTTTCCCCGGCAGAGGAGCGTTGGGATGGGTTGGGATGCTCCAGGTAATCGCCTTAACGCCCTATGGGAGCTCCGAGCCTTCCATTGGCCGCCCGGGCGGCGGAAAAAAATTGCCGCTCACATTTACAGTTCATTGGTTCGTGCCAGCAGGCCAGAGCTGGGCCGGCGAGCGGATCCTGCCGTCGCCGCGCTCGCAGCAGCGCCGCATCTCCGCCGCCTCCCGCGGCCGCCCCGGCGGCGCACCCGCGGCCCCCGGGCCATGTGAGCCGCGCCGGGGCGAGCGGGGAAAGCCATCTTGGGGCGGCTGCGAGCTCGCTCCGCCGCTCATAGGCTGGCGGTGATGCTCGCTCGGCTCCCCGCCGCCCGCCCGTGAATCAGCGGCGCCGCCTCCGCGGCCGCGCTCCCGGCCGCGCTCCGCTCGCCCCCGGCACGGTGCTGCTCGCCCTCGGCCGCGCCTGAGCACAGGTACGCTGGGATTTCTGCCTCCCTGCACGCGGCCGGGTCTGTGCCGTGCTCTGCGGGCCCGGGAGGGCGGGAGGGATGGGGATGCGTGTGCGGGGGGAGAATCCCCTTCGGCGAGCGGCGATGCATCGGTAACTCTCACCGGAGGCAGGCAAACTTTATTATTCTGCAGCGATTTGGTGATGCCCTTCACTGAATCCTCCCTTCTGCGTGCTGCTTTGAATGATAAAATGTGCATCGTGCACGAGCACTAGGTAAAGGGATTAAACTCTTGCTAGATTATTCCATTCTCCCTCCGACTGATGTTTAATCTGATGTCATTTCCCAGGCACTTTTAGGGTTTCCAATAAAATAAATGCCGGATTGGCAGGTTTGATGGGCTGTGTTTCTGTTCCTTGTCAGTGTCTGTGGGCAAAGTTAGTGATGGTGGTGGCTGCTGGCCGTCCCTGTCCCCCCGCCCCGGGCATGGTGCGGATCCACAGAATAAATGTAGATTGTCGTGTCATGGCAAAGTCACCACTGTGGCTGCTCCGACACAGAGACACTGTCGGTGAAGATGCCTGGCATTTGTCTGGCATCTAATGCTGAATTAGACCAATTGCAAATAAATCCCTCATCCTTTTTTTCACAGAACAGGGGAATTTGCAGATAGATGCAGACAGATCCGTGTATACACAGACACACTGTGCAGTGTTGGGGGATGTCTGTGCTGCATGTGAGCACGTACAACAGAATAATCACATTTTATTATTGCATATTCCTATAAATACCAGTTAATTAGCATGTGCCAGTCTGCCGTGCTCAGTATTACAGGGGATACTGCAGAGTTTTTATTAACCTCTTTCCAAAACTGGCTATTGCTTGCAGCACTGGGCAGGGGAGGTGTGTCTTTCCCAGTGATGTGATGGTCGACATTACAGCTGCACACGGGCTTAGTGCAACTGTGACTGAGGAAAATCTCAGTGCACATCAGAGCCTTGGTTTTTCTTTTTTAAGCTACTGCTGCCTGTTATTCCCGTGGCAAAACACTGCCTGGGCTGTTTTGTCCAGTGCAGGGAGTGATGCAGGGTTTATATATAAAATAACTCAGCAGAATAACTTATTAATGAGCCTTGACACTGCATCTGGTAAATACAGAGTCTGCTTCTTAAGGGATTTGATATATTTTGAAAAAATACCTAATTCAAAGCCATTGGTTGTAACATTAAGAATTGCACCAAGTATTCTGGGGCAGGGAAAGAATACTGTGATTGTTATCATCCAAATATAAATAAGGACTATTGCTTAGCAAGGTAGAAGAGCTGCCTTAAGACAGCAGCATGAAATACTAAACACAGACCAAGCAGAAGAGGGGAAGTTACAGCATCCCCATGAAGTCAGTATGATAAAAAATAGCAGTGTATGGGCACTGATATGAAAGTTGCTGTAGTCACTTTGTATTTTGGCTTTTTTGATCAGGAGGTGTTACATTTTTATTAGAGAACGGCTTTCAAGTCTGCCCAGCTGACAAATGAAGGAGGTAATTCAGATCAAATATTACAGATGTCAGCCAGGACTCACCACTGTAGACAGCCTTTGAAATACATATGTGCCACTTCTAGTACCTTAAAGGAGGTTGGGTCTGGTTTTGGGGCCTTTTTGTTATTCCTTTTTGATCTGATGGTCCTGGTCAGTGGCTTTGTGCAGACCGTTTGCTTTTTAATAGGGAAAAGACCGACTCTAAATGAAATCAGTGAAGTGGTCATGCTGTCTGCAGACTGGAGAACAGCCCTGATTTTCCCTGCTTACATACCTGAATGAGCTCCAGCCTGCTAAAATCCAGCATGACTGCATGCTGGAGGCACTGAACAGAGGGGCTCTGTTATTACATCCAACTTTATCTATTTCTCTCTATCTGGAGCACCTTTTTGAGAAAGGCAATGTATTGAAATTTCTAGAATTATAACCAAGTGACAGCTCTAAAACAGCACGTGGGTTTTAGGGGTAGGAAAAATGAGATGGAACAAAATATGGGGCAGTGCAGTGCCACAGATTTGTGCACGGGAATGGTCTGAGTAGCTGATAAATGCCGGGTTAGTTAACTGACGATGGCAAGCGCAGGAATCTCTCTGTAGATGTGGCCAATCTCACGCAAGCTGGGTGTGTATTTCTGCAGATCCACAAACTGCATCTCCCTGAGTGTGTCTCTGTGTTAGATCTGTGCTGGATGTGCACACGCTCGTGTGTGTAACCACTGTCGTTCAGGTGTGTGATACTGAGCATTAAATAAATACATTAGCACAGCAGGTTTCTTGCTGGCAGCAGCTTATTACAGAAGTCTGAACCTTTCTGGGTTGCCACAAGAGAAATAAGAAACCTGTGATCACTGGATAATTAATATCCTCTGGTATTAGGGGTTTCGTTTTTGTGCATCAAAATGCCCCATCACAGATCAAAATTAAATATCCAAAATCATGCTGACTTTATTCTGTAATGAGAAACTAGTTGGTCATGCATCACTGTCCTGTCCTTTCAATATTTATGTTGAATGAAGCATGGTTTGACAGTCAAGGCTGTTTGTCATTTCACTGAAATTGTTTCAGGCCCTCATCACTGCTACAAAATATGTCACACTAGCTGAAATATCTGTTAGTCACGACTTTTTTCCTGGGACTTACTCTTGGGTTATTATTCAGCAAAAGGTTCTGACTAAATTGGAATTTTGTGTAAATCCTTTGTTTGTCCCTCTCACAGCATCAGTCTGTATCTCCTGTTCTGATAGAATGCCAAGCGGTATGGATAACAATTCCTCTCTGTCGTTGGGAAAGCCTCTCTGTGCATAGGACCAAGGAACTGAAATCTATTTAAGATTTTCTGGAAAACCCCTGGTGCCGCTGGTGATTATTTCTCTGACTGTTGATGTTCTTTGTAAGCTGCCTGTCCACCACAGATGAGGATTGTCATGAAGTATTGCTGACAGTGGCCTTTTCTCTGTTAGAACAGCGTTTGCCGTTAGAATTGAAAAATATATACCAATATCATGATTAAAAATAGGCCTGGAGGGTAGCCACAGTGCTGGGAAAATGCAGCTTCTTCAAAGCCACGTGCCATGGAAGCAGTTTCAGCTCCGTGGGGGGAAGAGGGCCCTTGCCAGGCCCCTGTGCCCCAGGGGGCTCTGGGGAGGTGGCAGTGGGGCCACTGCCCTGCAGAACAGCTCAGGGCTCCCGCAGCAGCCGGGGCTGAGGTTTGGATGGGTTTCTGTGCTGACTGGAACCATCCTGTTAAAAACCGTGTTGGAGGCATGTCCCTTCTGTAAATGATGATGGTAAAGCCACCTGTGGTGGGGATTTTGGTGAGGAAACTAGGGTGGCTTAAAGGCTTGTGGCTCAGCACTCAGTGCTTGTGGCGTGGTGCTTGATCAGGAATCAGAGTGGGACTTCCAGCTCTGCCACAGATTCTGTGAATGGCCCTGAGCAAAGCATTTAGCATCTCTTGGGCTCTGTTCTCCCTCTGTAAATGGGAATAATAATGAACTCTTTCCACTACATTTTATTTATTTTATCTGCTTAGGAAATGAGATTTTCAGACCAAATACTGTTTTCTCCATCAGGATGCTGAATCCCACCAGAGGCTTCTAGATGCTACTTATAAATCACTTGACAGTCTGCATTGTGTATTGTTGATCTGTAGAAGAATATTGCTGAGTGTCAGAAGAATTTGAATTTATTCTGAGGTTTCTGGAATAACATTTGATTAGCTAAACTCTCTGTTGTGCTCATGGGTGTGTTCAGTTTGGAGTGAAGAGCCTCGTTTCCCTGCTGGTGGCTGAGGTTTGGCAGAAACATTTACAGTGCAGGTATCAGCACAGAGCAAATGGGACTGTAAGTTTGATTTTTGCCTTTTTTTTTATAACTGTCATAAAGGTTTGTATTTTCTGTTACAAACAGGCTTCATTTCTAGAGCAGTAAGTGTTGCTGTGCCTAGTGTTTGCTGATCAGCAAGCAGCAGCAGTGCAGGGTGTTGCTGTGAACCATCAAGAGGAAGGCATTGAGAATATAACAGTGTGGCACAGATCCTCTTCCCTGCTCTTATCTAATGACAATTGCAAACCATCTTCCATTTTTCCTCTAAAGATCATCCTACAGCATGCTCCTCTTCCTCAAGGCTTGATGTGAACACAGTGAGCTGGTGGGCAGCCATCACATGCACCCCTTTCCTTTCATGCCCTGCCTCCCCTGGGACCAGACTGATTTATTTTCTTTCACTGAGGAGCATAAATCACTTCTATAGACAGCCTCATTAAGTTTCTACACAGCATGTGTGATGGAAAATGTTACAATAATACCCCCTCTTACTAACTCTGAAAGGAAAATAAGCCTTTCCTGAGGCAGGTTAACTAGTTTAGGGTTGGCTTAGGAAAAAGCCTAAATCAAGGCTAAATTCCTCCAGAATTTATTGTGGGACCTTTTAAGCTCCTGCTGAATTTTTCTGTACCTCCTTCTTATACAGCTGAAAAAGTGCTATTTGTTACTCCTGTTGTATGGAATATCACGGTGCCTTTTCCCTGGAGTGGAAGGTGCACCTGTAGTGGGTTCCTGTCCATCTCACTTATCAGTGTGCTGTGGTATTAATCAGCAAGGACTGTTACAGACCTGTGCCAGTTTACACCGGAGGGGTGGCACAGCAGTGTCCCTGGGAGTGTGCTGGTGCTGAACACTTCCTGGAGATGGTGGAGTTGGGTTCAGCTGGATGAGGCTCACAGTTGTCACTCTGACCAGCACTACAGGGCTGGATCTGTCCCTGTGTCCTGCATTCCCTCCTCTGTGATACTCACAGTTTCACCCATTTGTTAAGTCTGACTTTGTGTTCTCCCCACTTCCCTGCCCCCAATCCTGCATATAGTTTAGAACCTTAACAATATTCCCTGTCAGCTCCAGGAGTGCATTTCTTCCCTTCTCTCTTGTTTACCGCTTGCTAATTAAATTTGGTAGGTGGCAGTTTGAAATCTTAGTGGGACGTGTCATGTGACTGCTAATGCTCTGCAGATCTCTATTACATAACCTTTAAGTAGTTTGGGAAAATGTGCTTGTGTCATACTGGGCCTGACATAAGGCTCTGTCTGAAGCCAACAGTCTGATCAGGTTTTTTATGTACAATGACTGTAGAAATCTTGTGGATGGTTTGTTCTGGCACAAGATTTGTGCCCTCGGTTGTCAGGTCAATTGTCTTCCCTCGCTGAGATGCTTTGCAGTCGGCTCTGTCTGCCTTTCCTGCAGGGCAGAGCAGGGGAGGGCTTAGATTTAAACACCCTGGCATGCCAGGTAATGATCAAATGAATATTAAATGCAGGATGCTAGGAGCCCTTCTGCTTTCCTGAAAGCTTTGCTCATCGCAGTTTTGAAGTGACCAGAGCACAGAACAAATGCAGAAAATCTCTCAGTTTGTCCCCCCACCCCCTCACCTCCCACGGATCTTAACTGGGCTCTGGTGCATTAAGAAAAATGAAAACATGAGTCAATACAGAAGTTTAAAAACTGCTGTGTAGGGATGATCCATTTTTAGTGCTTGGTAATTCATTAGGTTCTGGTTTGCTAAAGGAGCATTTTGTAAATGACAGCAACGTGTCCACTCCCAGAATGAGAGCTCTCCTTCCCCCCTCCGAACCAGAACCGTCTTTTGGTCATACTGCACACACACTTTCACGCTTCTGTTGCCTAAAACGTATTTATACATATTTATACACTATCCAGTGCAGCTGAAGCACTCCACTGTGGATGGAGCAGCTCTGGGCCCTAAAGGAAAAGTCTCGTTTTGGTTTCCTGTCCAGGATATGGCCTTGGAGGCTGAGTCCTGGCCGTGGCTCTGATGTGTTCTCTGATAAACCACAGGAGATCTTTCTGCCTCCCTTTCTTTGTCTGCTGGGAGGGCTCAGTGGCAATGAGCTTCTGTGGTCTTGCAGTGAAAGTTGTAGTTAGAAATGAGGAAGAACTGGATGTAGTTTTGAGTGTTGGGGTTTTTTTAAAGGATGTCAGATTTTCAAGTTTATAATCTCATATTGAAATCTGTAATTGTGTGAACCTGCTTTTTGTCTGGAGTAGCCCGTAGTCCGCAACAGCACTTGTCAGCAAGAGCTCTTTACTGAGTGCTTAAGAATGAAGGTTGATATCATTCTGTCCATTTTGCAGGTGAGAAATTTTCAATGTTCTTCAGGTTTATTTGCCCAAGATCATTCAGCAGGGTCAATGGAAATCCATGGATATTGTTTGCAGAACCTGCTCTAACAATTTATCCATTGTATTGCTTCTCTTAATTAAATGGTGTATAAGAAAGGAGGAGAGGGAAGTATTGATCTTCTAAAACCAGACCTTTTTTTGTTTCATTTTAAATTAACTGGCTATGTGCTACTCATAGTAATGAGTTTGCAAATGTATTAATCTTTAAAAAAATTAGTGCTGTCATAAATCATGGTGGCTGCAGTCAGTTTGTGTATTCTAAGGGCTGCCCGTTCACCTACAGGGTGTGCTGGAACTATAAATGTCTCTCTGCTCAACAGTCTTAAATCTTCTATATAAATGTATTTACCATACCCTCCCTGTGATTTTAGTAACTGTGGTTTATTTGAAGATTAAGTACAGTTCATGCTGCTGTGTTTCCATGGTTGGTGCTCTTGGATGAATTGGAATCAGAACGAAAAGGTGACTGTAACGCAGTTTTATGGGGTGTTTTGGTAGGGCAGGTGGCTACCGCTGATGTTTTTGTGTTTAAAAGGCAAGCTGTCATCAAGGCAGTTGTTCCTGTTAATCATGTGCAGGGATGAGCTCCTCAGGATGTGGAGCTCTTCCAGTTCCTGTGCTGCACAGTCACAGAGCGACAGGAGAGCTGTCACCATGGCAAGTGCAGCCTGACTGTTCCAGGACGCGGTGAGTGGATGACCCAAACAAAGGAAGGAGTGAAACTCCTGAATGACTTGCAGCAGCAGATCTGTTCTTGCACTCAGCAGTGATCAATGAGTGTCTCACCTGCACTGCCTGTGCCCTCGGGGCTTTTCTGGAGGATTCCCAGCAGGGCAGAAATGCCAGTGTGGATTTTACAAACTTTAGATCGTGTCCTGTACAGACCCTGTGGGTGAGGGAGAGGGGACTTGGAAGGGAGGGTTGGTCCTTCGTGTCACACCGACTGTCAGCTCTGATGGCTCAAATGAACTTTAGCTTAATTCTGCAGTGATGGGAGGTCACAGCTCTTTTCCTCAGAGTTCCCAAAGGTGACGTTCCTTATGCAGCCAGGGTAAAGCAGCCCTGCTCTGTGACTTCTGTGCAGATATTGATCCCAGCTGTTCCAGGCAAATGAGAGTTTTGCCACCTTTGATATTGATAGTTACTAATTATCATAAACCATAAACCTTGTGCTCAGCCTGCAATCTAACTTCCCTTCTGAGAAACTTGTTTAATTTCTGCGAGTACTGTTACAAGGAAATGAAGTATATAAAGCTTCAAGCTGCTGATATTTTTATGACCCAATGAAACAAGTTTTGTAAATACACAATTTTTTCTTGCCTTAAAATAAGACAGAACAATTTAGAAAACAGAACAAGAGAGGAAGACAAGCTGTCTGTGGGGATGAGAGCTCAAAGAATCAAACAGGAATGAGGCCACTGAACTGCTGACACCACTGGTGTCACACACTCGGGTCTGTGGGGCTCAGGTGGTTTCATTGATTCTTTGTGGGAAAATTGCTCGGAGCAGAAAGCACTAAACAATACTGAAAGCATAATATTTGTGTTCTGTAAATAAACAAACACCCACGTTTCATTAAACAAAACTGACAATGTTGATGCAACAAGTGTGTGACACTGGAAGTGTCACTGAAAGTGACACTGAACAATTTCCTGGCTCTGATCTGCAGGAAGAGCTGCTGGCCAGGCTGAGCAGCAGCTCCCTGAACGAGGCACTGAACACTCCTCAGCAGCTGCCAGTCCAGAAACCCAGCTGGGCACAGCAGAGGGATGCAGCAATTGAAGGAGCACAAAGGAAAAGCTGCCTTCTCCTTGCTCCTTACCACACTTTCAGCCCCTTTCTGATGTGTTGTCTTCCCCTTCTCTTGCCACATTGTGGTTTGTGTAACTAAAATTTAGTCTGTTACATAAAAATTACCAGAACATTTAGTCAAACCATGTTGTTGATTTTTTAATATCATTTTATTTAATAGCGTTTAAGGGCCCATGCTGCTATTGAGAAGGATGTTTTCTGAGTCTGATTTCCTGTAACTAAGTAACAGGAAATTCTCTCTAATGCAACTGGGTTATTCACTGTAATGTGTGGATGGAACTGGCTGTAGAGAATTGGAAATTGTTGTTTGAAAGAAGGCCTTTTGTATACCAGGAAAGGTCTGGAGCAAAGTATTCCCTCGCACTAGTGTTCTTTTTGGCGTTTTACCAGCCTGGTTTGCCCACTTTAGCTCTATGTGCTGCTTCTTTGTAGAAGTTAGATCAGATCCTGTAGGATTTCCCAGGGTACTGAATGGGGAAAGAAGAAGTGGAGAGGCTTAAAAAACACCCAGTTAGAAGGCAGAGTGGAAAACAAAAAATTAAAAGGTAGCATCTGTTTATTGTCCATATGTATGCAGGGATTCTACTGCTGTCTGTCTGGACTTGCATCTTATCAGCATTTGGGCTGTGAGAGCTGCTGATCCAACACGGAGTTCAGAAAAGCTCTTTGTCAGACACTGATGAGTGACCGTGTGCTCCCCAGTTCCTTGGCTTTGTCCTCAGCAATAGATCACAATTTAGCTTTTCACAAGCTTGTCACTTGTGGACTACTCCCCTTCCACACTAAAACTCACAAGTAAGCAAAAAGGAACTGTCCTTGACACCAAATCTGCTTTGAGGGTAAAAATGATATTTTGTTTGTGGTGTATAACAATTGCCAAGAGCACAGAATTTTCATAGCAATCATGGCTGTTAGAAAAATGCAGATTTGAGGCATGCAGCACTATTTATTTTGGTTTTGTTCTCTGCAACATTCATTAGAAGTATAATTGCTGGCATTAACTAGGAAGAATAATGCATACCTGTGAGCTGCAGTGCTTTTAAAGGTCCATGTCATTCCTATTATCAGAATTGCTAATTTATTGGAATAACTTCAGGGCTGAAATGGGTTTCTTTCATAGTGGGTTGGTGCAATGTATCTTATTCAGATAAGTGGTAAATCTTCTCATGTGCGTGAGTCCCGCTGTTGCAATCCAGTACAAGTGTGCATGGGAAAAAATACATTTGGATTTTTATAGTTCCATCAAACCTGCTTTAGGGATGAAGGCCTGGGAAGTCCCACAGGAATGTTTAACTATCACTATCCATCATTACTGGATTGATAGTAGACTGCTATTACATAAATAATGAAAACATAACGTAAATACTTCAGGGGAAGTATCACAATATCCCACTCTGCATTTCATGTCTCTTAAAGTTACACATTTGAAAGGGCAGGAGAGAAGAGTGAGAAACAAGCCACATTATTTCCATCAGGAATAATTAAAACCATTTACAAATAGTGTGGAATACTTAAAACACAAAGCTTTGCCTTTTTGTGTCAGTGTGGGATTTGTGTTCAGGAAGGATGAGTTGGAACTGGAACAAGCCAGAAGAAGGGGCCATATGAATAAACCAGGAATTTGGGGAGCTTACGTTATGAAACACTAAAAGAGCTTATTCTTTGTTGTCTAATAGTGACAAAATGACAAGGTAGGTCTGATTTCATCACTAATTCTGACTCAGGCATTGGCTTAGTACTCCAATTCAAACACCAAGAGATTGCCAAGATGATGGAAGCGTTCAGAAATGCCAAAAAGCTGCTCATCTTCAATGTAACTTTTCCACAGCATCTCTCTGGCTGAGGTTTAACCCAGCTTTAGTTTCTGCCTTATCTGAGTGCTTCCTGGACTTGTCTGAATTCAGTAATTCTCAATGAACCCTTTCTTCCAAGTGCGACATGAATGTTATTCATGTAAAAAAATCCTTTTACTCTTGCAGTCTTTACAGGGTGCCTCTGGTACTTTGCTCAGTGTAGATGACTGAATATTTTTCAGTTCAGAGTTCCCAACTAAAAGATGTCTGCTCTGGAAGCTCAAGGTTTCTCCCAAACTCTCACTGCCATAATACTTGGGAATAGTTCTGTTATTCATTTTTAGGTTTTTCCCAAAGGTGTTCTTGAGAAAAGGAGAATTTTATTTCAAATTGTTGTTCCCGTGGGGCCAAATACATTGAGTTATTATTTGTACTGCCTCAAGAATCCCTGCTCTGCCCCTCAGACATGTGCTTCAGGTAGATTGTTAGTTACAGATACTCAATTTTCCTCCATAAAGATAGAAGAGAAAGTCATGCTGATAAATGGCTACATTTAGGGTAAACACCCCTGTTAAAGATGATCTACATGTTGCCATGATTTTGTATTCTTTTTGATTCGTGTTTGTTATCAGGGCTGGTGATGGTGGACTCCTGCTGCCCTGTCCATTTGCAGCCTCTGGAAGGGCTGCAGAGCGGTTCTGCTGCAGCCCCCTGAAGATCAGGCTGCAGATGATCAAGCACACAGCAAACAGGGTTATTTGTTTTCTTAGTCACAGAGTTGTTTGTACACAACCTGCGTGTTTGTCTCCAGGCAATTGTTTGATACTGGTAGTGTTTAAAAGAACTCCTCCTCAGTGAGGTGAGGGAAGGTTTGGAGTCCATGGCTTTTATTGGCTCTTGGCTCTCTGCAGGCAAGGCTGTCTCGAATGGAAAGGCAGCAGTTTGCCTTTTACAAGCACAGGATTAACGGTTAAGAAGTGTTAAATGCATCATTCCATAGATACATTATTTTATGTTTCATGGATTCATATGATGCACTTTGTCTTTCATCTTGGGATTTCAGAGTCCTTACAGACATTAATTAACAAAGTCTTACTGCTCATCTCTTAGGTAAGAATGATTATTATTCCCGTTCTGTTCAGCAGGCACGTGGTTTCACCAAATTTCTGCAGTGAGTCAGTGATGGAGCTGGGAATCAAAGCTGGATGTTCTGCCCACACCGTAGCTCTGCTCCACTGAGTAAACTTACCAGAAGATGTGTAGGTTTCCATACAATGTACATGAAACATTTTCAGTCATTTCCTGATGCATAAATTAAAAACAAATGAACAACCAAAAAAAAAATCCAGCAGTTGTATACTGACGAGTGAGGTGATGAAACAACATCTTGTGAAAAAGACGCAAATACCTTTACTGAGGGCTGTAAGAAGTGTTGTCTGCAGGAAGGTGTGTCTGGCTGACTTTGCAAATACTCCTTTTATCTCCTGCATGGGTGCAGTGGAGGCACAAGTCAGGATTTAGGGCTAGCAGGGAGTTGTTCCTGCTGCAGAAAAGCAAAGTGCATTTGTTCCAATTGCTGAGAGAGGCACTCACAGTGGTTGGCTCAGGTGTGTTGGTACAAACGTGGTTTGTAGAAACTCGCTTGAAACTCTCCTGGTGTGCTACCAGCAAACCTTTTGCCTGTCATCCACATATGAAGATATTGTTATTTGTTTGTTACACTGCAGGATTCACTCGCTCCCCATCCTTTTCTGATGGGTGGTGTGTAAGGCAGGCTTGGGGTTCTGTGTGGCCCAGTCTGAGACTTTGGGTTGTGCTCACGTTGGACTTGACCTGAAGGTTTCTGGTCTCACCTATGATGAGCTGAATTCCTCTCTGGTTATAAATCGTTGCTGATGATTCATTCTCTTAGCCTGAACAGCACAGGTGAGTGCTTTTGACCTTAAGGTCTTCAAAGTGTAATTTCGAGGGATGTTATGACTGGGATCTGAGTTATGCAGACCTGTGATGGGTGATGGAGAGGAACGTTAGATCTACTGCTGCAACCTTAAAAATAAAGAAAAAATTCTTTCTTCAGCTGAGAGGGAATTCTCCTGGTCCTAAAAATCCTGCTGAGAATCAAGAGGTTGCTGGAGGTTTCTAAGGAATTGTTCTTTCTGAGAAAATCAGGCCAGAGTTTGCCTTTTTTTCTGTAGAATTTAGAAGAGAAAGTGTGTTTAAAGACATCCATTCTCTTTTTACGTGAACAGTGGCTAGCATTTAGCATGCTGTCTGCACTGGAACTTTATTAATGTAATCACTCAGCTGCAGATAGTTAAAACATTGAAGGAATCAGGCTGGCAGGGAGCCTAATCACTGTGCAAAACCAAGCCATACCACAGCAATATTAACCTTTCCCGTCTGGAGCTTGCTTAGTTTCCCTCTAGCGTGCTTATCTAAGCTTGCCAGCAGAATGTGCAAGGTAAAGACTTTCAGGAGATGTGGTGGTGTGGGATTTTTCTGTTTATTTTTAATTGGAATGATGTATTCCAATATTTGTGCTAATGGCTTTCCTGCAGAATTAAAATAGAGTGTGCACTAATTTGCTCTGTGGAAGGTGAGAGGTGGAAGGTCAGCATAAAGATGGCTCAGGTTCATGGAGTCCTGCCATCAGAGGATCATTTAGGTGGAAAATACCTCCGGAGCAGTTCTGTACAACCTCTGACCCAGCTCCCCCTCGGGGATGTTGCTCTCCTCCTGCAGAGGGGCAGTGGCAGCGCCAGGTTTGGCAGCAATCCCTGAGACAGCGAAAACCCGGCAGAGACAGCGACAATCCCCGAGACAGCGAACACCCAGCAGAGCTCTGCCCCCGCGGGGCTCCACAGCCCCTGGGGCTCCCCACGGCCCTCCCGGGGCAGTGAGGCTTCCCCAGGCTGGCTCAGCCTCCTGCTGTCCTCACCCTGGGCTGTGCTGTGCTGGTGGCACGTGGCCTGCTGTGTTCACTGGTGTCACCTGCACAGCCATCCTCCAGTGTCACTGCTGTGTTCGTTCACTGGTGTCACCTGCACAGCCATCCTCCAGTGTCACTGCTGTGTTCACTGGTGTCACTGCTGCGTTCACTGGTGTCACCTGCACAGCCATCCCTCCAGCAGGACCAGCTTCTGCTCCCTGTGTCAGGAGAGTCCCCTGGGTGGGGCTGTGGGCAGGAAGGCACTGGGAATGTGCTGCCTGGGAAGGCTTTTTGCTCAGGAATTGCACAGTTGTGCAGCAGCCAGCAGCAGCCTTGGCTTTGGCCTCTCCTGTTTGTGCTCTTGTCACTCGTGAGGAGGAGAAGCATTTCTCTCTCTACGTGCGTGTTTGCAGTCACGGTGTCATTGTGGGTTCTGTGTTCTGGTAGAGAAGGGCTGTTGTCCTGAGCCATTCGCTTGATAGCACCTCCTCATCCATTTCAGCATTTTTGAAGTCATCATTTAAATGCTACTCCAGTACTTGCACCAGCAGTTAGAAATACAGGATTCTGGTGTGGGGGAGAGACAGAAAAAGCAAAAAACATGTTCTAGGAAAGTTTTTATATCAATTCTAGTCAAAATTTAGATTTGTGGAGCTCAGTCAGACTAGAATGCTTTAGACAAGATTTATATTAACAACTTATATTGGCGGTGATAAAGAAATAAGGTATCCAGGAGAAACAGAATTCAGTTATAAGGAAAAGTACTGTAAGCTTCAAGGAATCTTCAAAGTAACCACATTCCTTAAACGATGGAAAGCAGGAAATTGCAATGAATCTCAGTTTCATTAACTGGATCAAAGAGGAAGATAGATGTGACTTGCATATCATCAATTCTACCCTTTTGCTTATACAGGATGCAGATGGAGGCCAGAGAAAAAGAAAATCCTTTAACTAATCTTCATATAACTTAATAGGAAAGTCAAAGTAAATTGATTCTCACTTCCTGGGCTTAATTCTGGACCTGTGATAATACAGTTATTTAACTTGCTTTTATTCCGAGAGCTCCCCCGGAGAAGGGCAAGTGGCAGCAGCTATTCTGGGCACAGTTCCACATGGAATGAAGGTGTAAGCACAGATGTGTGTGGGGTTCAGGTGAGCTTTGAATGACTCATAAGAAAAGCAAGTGGGAAGTCAAGGTAAATTTGCTGTCAGTCTGGCCAGAAAGGGCCAGTTTTAGCACCATCACAGAGACCATGAGGAATGACTAACGCTCAGGCAGTAATAAGTTATAAAAATCAGATGGAGAAAGAAAGCTTTCTATTTTTAGTGTCTGTCTTAGAGTGGATATAAATTACATCTTCAAGTGCCCACTTCATTGACTGTGAGAGGGCCCAGACAACTCGCACCAGTGTAGGTGTTTATGTACCTGTAATGATAAATAAAATAATCCCATGAAGATTTATATTTTTGACTTTTTATAATAAATGTGATTCATTTTTAATAATAAACATTTTTAATCTCAGTAACTGGAAACCATTTTGAAAAGTGTTTGATGCTAATAAACGTTGATGCATCATTTATAATTTCCATAGAGATGATCCCAAATTCTTACTATCTGAAGAAAGAGCTGTGTTTTTTATGCTGAGGAGTGGCTTGGATCTGAAGAGTCGAGTGCAATGTGGACACATCTCTGTCTGATTTTGCACTGTACAGGCTGAGAATCTCGTTTGATGAGCCCATTAGTGCATGGCCAGGCTGACAGATCCCTCACCTGTGGAGTAAAGCTGTGGACTGCAGTGTTTTTGGAAGGCAGGGGAAGGCCTGCAGTGCTCAGGTGGCTGTGCTGTAGGGCTGCTCTGTTTGCTAATGCTTTTGGCTGCCTGTGTAGGCACAGGTCCAGCAGGGCTTATGTCAAAGGCTTGCACTGGAAAAAAAAAAGCTTTCTCTCTGCAGGTTCAATTTCTGTTTTGGCAGATACATTTAGACTTGGTCATGACATCATTTACAATGATCAGCAGAGCCCTGATGGCGGCTGGTCGCGGAACTGGAGGCAGCGCTGGCGTTGGCCACAGAATTGTTCCAAGTGCTGCCCCTCAGGGATGATGCAGAAATCCTGGGCTGTGCAAGACAGGTTCAAGATGCTGTTTGCACAGTGAGGGGAGATTCTGGTTTTGCCAAAATGGTGCTTTTGCCACTGCCAGAATGGGGATGTCTGAGTGGGGGGGTTGGCTGTTGAGAGATACCAGCTGGTATCAGATGCCTTCTGGCTTCAGTTTGGGTTTCAGATTTCTTCACAGAGATGAATCTGCAGCTCTTGTCCTGTTGTTTATGTCAGAGGCAGTCAGACGTTTTCCTGACTGTCATTTTCTCATAAAAAGCCACCTCAAATCCTTTTTAAAGGATTTACATTTTATGTTGATAATACTTAGGGCTTAAAGGCCTGATTCTCCTTAGACTTGTGGTAATATCACTCAGGGATAATGCCAGTAAGAAATATATTAGTTACATGTGTGAAATGAAAGAAAAATGGGTCTGGCTGATACATAAATCATTTAAATAAAAATCAACAGCCCCATGGAAAAGACAGGTATTGTATTTGCTAGTGTGTAGCTCCTGCAGAGTGCTACAGTGGCTGGTTCATGCATGCTGCTAAAAACTGAGGTACAAAAGCTTTGCTGAGTGGGGATGTAGCTGTGACAGCTTTGTCATGGGGACATCCTTGGTACTGCCATGAAACCTAAATGTGAAGTATGTATTAATGTATGAGATGTTGTGAATTTTACTATTAAAAAGAGTATTCTAGAAGATTCAACATTAATGGATATCTGCTGTTCATAAAACCTTTTTTTCTTAGTCAGGAGGTTTGTCCAGGTTTGAGTTGAGAGTCAGTGCAAGGCTTCCTTGCAGCGTGTGAAGAATGGTTCTGTGCACATTTAGCACAGGAGGGGTTTCTTACCCCCCTTTTCCAGTACACAGAGGGTGTCCATATTTGCAGCGTGAATAAAATGGAGCAATCATCCAGCCCTGTGATCAATAACCTTTTACTAATTGGTAAATTAGGTAAATTATTTGGTACTTATACACTCGGTAGTACAGAGGTGTCACTTGCCTCTTTATCTTCATTTATACTTGTAATTTTTTATATCAGTGTTAAAAAGTAATAAATAAAGCAATTACTTCATCTAGATAGCCAGATTTGTATTTTTCCCAAGAATCCCATTTCTTGCTCTGCCCACAGGATTTATTGACATGTTCTGTGATACTCTGCTTTTTGAGATGTGCAGCTAGAAGTGGTTTTTAGATGTGACACAGCAACATGAGTCACTTGCATCAGAACTTCCTGCCCAGAAGGTACCAAAGTTGCTTTGAATTTATCATAAAAACTTTGACAGCAGACTCTCACTCTGAATTTAGGATAGATTTCTGCAGCTAGGTGTTTAACTAATTACATTCAGAGCAATTTGGCACAGTAGCTAAAAATATGGGAACTCTCAAGACTGCAGTGCTTCGGAGAATTGGTGTCAGCTAAAGCAAGAGCCATTATGAAAATCAGAGTGATTGAGAAATTTTTAAACAGAAAGGGCAAACCAATGTGATACTGAATGCATTAAAGAGGAAAATTAAGGCCAGGATATGTGGAAGAGGCTTTTGCAAACAGGAGTTTGCTCAGTGGAGCTCCTACCAATGCCACGGTGATCTTCAATGGAAAAAAGTGTGGAAAACTGTGGAGAAGCAGTTTAATAGTTTATAGGTTAATATAGTTGCTGAAGATTTTATTGTTTAAATTGAAAAAAGAAGAAAAAAAGAAAAGCCCAGTCCTTAGCTGCTTTTTATTCCTTCATTTGGAAGGAAGTGGTTCGCTTTGCCACGTAGTTCACTCACTTATGAAATCAAAGTAAATAATAATTTTTCTGCAGTTTTTTCCATTGGTTGGTGTGAGCATTTTATTGCTTATCAGGGCTTGTTCCTTGTCAGCTGTCTGCATTCATTTTATCATTCTGGTGATGCAGGCTTTGGATGTTTCTGTTCCAGAGCTGGGATTGCATGCCTGGATAGCCTCCAGGACTGCCTATTGTTCTTTCTTACTTTGAGCTGCAAGTGACAAGGGAGCTCTAATTTTTAAATTTATTTATTAAAAAATCTAATCAACAATCTTCCCATTCACAATCAAGATCGCCATTCACCCAAAGCTGGATCTGTATAATTAGCCCCAAGCTAAACTTAGCATTTTCGGTAGTGTTTCCTCTTTGCTGCCATGGTGGGAATTGTTCAGTCTGGAAGGATGTTTGAGCAGAGATAGAAGGATTTTCTTGTCTGATGACAAACACATCTTACTCATTTGTTCTTGATCCTATCAAAGAGCTGACAGCCACCTGAGTAGTTTCATTGGCAGCCCAAACTAGTGGAGGAAGCAAGATTATTAAAGGCAAAAACCTTCCACATCCGGGCCAGAAAATGTGTCTGTGGCTGCATTTCGAGCTGGAGAATTTCGTCTGTCACCGGAGCTCAGTTTCAAAAGGAAGAAGGGGTTTTATTTTAGCTGAAATCAACAGGGTCCTCAAGTTGTCAACTTCTTGGACAGTTCAGGTTACTTTTTTGCCACCAGCTGTTACTCTGCTCTTCTGTGGTGGTTCCTGTCCTGCACATGTTTATTGCATGGCGAGCATAGAAATAAAATGCAAGAACACCACCTTGAAAATAAAAATTAAGGGTTGTAGTTGGCAATTTCTGCTAACGCAGAGCAGCAGGGAACGCCGAAGTCTATCCCATTCCCTCTCACCCAGGAGAGGGCAGTGACAACACACCGCTCACTTCTTCCACGGGGCTCGTCCCGACCAGCCATGAGGGTTTCCTTCAAGATGGCAGAACTGGTGGAAGTCTAAAACACCGAGTTTTGAGATGTATTTTGTGGCTGAAGGTTCAGGATGCCCTTCCATGGACGTGCTCAGAACGGGTGTTCCAGCCAGCAGTGCTGATGTGGCAAACTTCAAATGCTCTCGTGCTTCAGAGCCCCCAGACTGAAACAGAAGCTCTGAATAGAATAATGGATGTCCAAATAAGCCTGGGGTTTAAAGCTAACAAATGGCACAACTGGCAGTGATGGGTGTTGGAATATAAGGAACATGAGAGAACATAATTTTAAAAACATGAAATTAATTCAGAGTGAAAGTCCACTGAGTTCAGTCAATGATCAACACTCTGCTTGGACACAAGTAAGAGCAAGGCAAATGCAGAGTTGTATTTGGTGTGCGTGTTCCTCCGGTCTTCAACAATTTGCTGCTGAGGAGACCTTCTGAACAAGAGGTGCTAAGGAACTTTTGCACTGCAACGCTTTTCTTAAGCAATCTCCTCACAAAAAAACAAACAAACAAAAGCTTATGTGAGCAGGTGTGAACTCACTGATAAACACTTACCTCCATTTTTGTCCTGGCTGACACTCCAAATATCAGTGAAACGTGAGATCTTGTCACTTTTTGATGCCCTTGCTCATGGATTGTACGTTTAAGATGATTTACTCTGAATCAGGGACTTTACTTGGAAACGATGCCCTTTACTTGGAAACATGGTCTTCCTAACCATGTCTGTAATTGATGTTTTCTTTTTTGCCTCTGTACCAAGAAGTGACATTTGCCTGTCTGACTTCTACAGCTCACAAACATTTTCCTTGGAAATGCCGTGAGTGCAAAGTGGAATGAAAGGTTTCACAGGGAGTTCAGTGTGCAGTGGAGATCCTCACATGACCCCTTGTCTAAAGTTTGATACCCTGCTTGCCTGCAGGCTGAAATGTGTTCAGAAAGCTGACAGAAAACACTGTGCAACTCCACCAGGTGTCATCAGTGGAATATTTTGGGATGTTGCCTTGTCTAACCAACCAGCATGTTTTGTTACATGCTTCCAAAAAATTATTTGACAGGAAGTTGTGATTCTTTCTTTTGGAGCCCACTTTACATTTTCCAATGACAGCTTGCTGTCAAAACTTCCAGTATCATGGGGATAATTAGGTAGGGACCCCACAGGGAGTTATCCTTCCTGGAAAGCCAAATACTCATTCTCTTCAGATGGATAATAAGAATTCCTATCAAGCTCACTGTGTGTATTTTTGATAGAGTTTAGATTTTATTTATCTTGCAATTACTTTCAAGCATCCCATTTACTGCAAGGTGGTTCTTTAAGCATTTTTCTCTCAGAATGTGATCTCACCTGTGTGAGCATTGGCTGTGCTGCTCTTGGGCTGCTGTGGTTTGCAGAACCTCTCTTCTGGAGCAGTTCTGGGCTGGGCTTCCTGTGACTGGAGGGGAATTTGCTGAATGGCCAAAATGGGAACATTCCCTGTGTGTGTGGGAAGCACATTTGGGCTTGCGGGGAGCACAGGTGAAGGATGCAGGTTGGACCATTTCTGTTGTCTGGGGTTTGTGCAGGAAGAACTGGCGGGGAAATCTCTGAGCTTTCCTGGCTTGCCTGTGGTGCCAAACAGAATAACTTGAAAAGGAACTTCAGTAAACTGGATATCAAACTGGAGGGACAAGGATAAATGTAGTTTTATTAAAGACACTGAACTCAGGCAGGCAGGCAGGCAGGAGGGTGATGTAACAAGAACCCTGAATCTGCTGGGAGGGGGCTCTGTTCCTATCAGCAAGCCCCGTCAATAGGTGCAGCAGGGTCTGAAATATTTTTGTTTGCTCTCTCCACCTTGACATGTGTGCAGCTGCTTCTCCTCCCGTTTTTTTTAATTCATAAAAAAAAATTCATAAAAATGAAACATGGTTCCATCTACTGCTTGTGGTCTTGTCATCATTTGGAACCACTTTTTTCATCAGTTTTCAGTGGCTGCTAAAGTCTGAATTTCTCTTCTGTGTCTGTGTCCCATAACAGACCCCGAAAATAAAAGGCTTTAGGACACTTCCTTATGTGTCTGGGTTCAGAAGGGACTGGAAGTCCAGGTTAGTACTCCTTTCCTTCACCCAGATTTTCCTTTGGTGGAACATCTCCCATGTCAGGAATATTTTCAGTTTCCTCTTCTGTGCCTACAGAGCTCTCTCGCCGCTCTCAACCTGCAATTACAGCTCTCCCTTATAAATATTTAAATGGCAGTTCAGCTTTCAGACAGAGTACACCAGTGACAAAGATCAAGCTTTCTGACCTTTTGTTAATTTGCTCAGTGAAATAGGATTCCCATGGTCTCATTTTTTGTATTTAAGAGAAGAAATTTGCATACAGAGAGGGTGTTGGCTTGTCTCATTTTCGTTGCTAATTTACTTTTGGTACATTTATTCTAATAGATCTTAAAAAAAAGTCATTGGATAGTTTTATCAGTTATGCATGAGAATATGAAAGATAGAATTGAAGAAAAAATCTGCTTGGGCTCTTTATCAAGAAATGACATGAAATTTTTTTACCATCGTGGAAAAAAATCAGCAAAGAAAGTAAAAGTGGAAATGTGTCTGGACCAACAGAGAAATTTGTTACTCCAGATTTATTTGGCGTTTCACAGTGCTTGGCATAGGAGTGTTTGGTGTTTGCCTTCCTGGGAAATCAATTTGTGCTTAGAACATCAGAAAAATCAAAATATTTTACAAGGCAAGAGTGCAACAGCAAGGGCTGCTGCCTGCACCATGGGAGAGGGCAGGTCCTGGCTTTGGGGTGGCGAGGGCTGTGCCTCACCAACTCCTCCTCATCGAGGGGTCTGGGGAGAGACTGACAGCAGGTCCTGGTAACCAGTGAGACTGCGAGGGCAGGTTTGAAACAAGGGCTCTGGGGTGATGCAAAGGAAAGGAAATGGCAAAAATAGCTCCAGACTGGGGGACCTGGTGGTCAGGAGGGGATGGCTCTGCTGGCTCTGACACTGCAGTTAGGGGGGGATGTAAAGTAGCTTTTTATTAGTTTGAGAGAGGGGAAAAATAATTGGGTAGAGCTAATTAAAGATATCAGAAGGACAGAGCCTGTTCCTTGTCATTCCAATCTCCTCATTCACTGGAGGTCACTGAAGACCAGAAACTTCCCCTTATGCCCAGTTACAAAGGGTCAAACACTTGTGAAATCTCCCCTATTTCTGATCCAATGAGGGAGATTCCGCAGGTTAATGGAGAAGATTTACATTTTTTCTTGAAATAGTATGAATGTTGTAAAAGAATTATTACTCTTTTCTATTAAAATACCAAGCAGTAACTAATTATGTTCTGTGATTGTTAATTAATGATTTAGCTGTTGGGATTGTGCAGTTCTGCACTGACACGCTTCTCTTTAGGTCCAGCAAGCGCTTCTTACTGTGAGAATGCTTCTGTGTTACTATGCTTATAAAATGAATATTTAGCTACCAACTCCACTGATACTCACTCAGAGATAATGATTTTCATGGCTAACATTCCCCACATTGCTTTGGAAAGAAATACAAACTGTTCTTGATAATAGTAAAGTGTGAGGCTGGAAAATCTCAATTATGCTTTGGAAATGAAATTATCTATTCTGAAAAATACAGCATCTGCATAGCCCAAAAACCTGAATTGTCAGAAGACTAAACAACGAAGTGTGTAAATGTAATCACAAATCCACTGGATTTTCAGGAACTGCAAAATGAAAACTGCGTCATGGTTTTGTAAACCTTGACTAAAAATTTGAGTTTCTTTGTATTTGTTCTGAGCTTATTGTGGATATCTCAAAGGAAGGAATGCTTGCAGTTCTTGGAGCAGAGGTTAGGGCCAGCCAAATCCTGGGAAGCTCTGGTGCTGGCCCTACAGTTTTGTTGGTTTCTCTTTGTTTTTTATTTTATATGCAGCCATACATGAATGGACATAGCTATAAAGTTGATTAAAGAAGGGACTTAATTAAGGGTTGTAATTAAACTAGTGGAGGAAATTACAACAGAATTGAAAATTCAAAATGGGCCTGTGTGATGTAAAGGCTAATGGTGTTAGGGCAGTAATCTGTATGAAATAATTGATTCTGTAGCCATCAGTCTTTCCTAATGAGATTAAAGACAAGGTGGCACGATCTTGCTAATTAATTTGTTTTGTGACTTTGAAATACGATATAATGCTACAAACCTGGTGATTGTTTAACACACCAAGAAGCTCTCAAACTGTAAGAGAAATATCATCAAAATATTTTCGTATTCTCAGTTGTGACAGGGTTAGGGATAATATTTGACTTAACACTAAAACATGAAACCAAACATATTGCATGGTACAGCCTTACGATGGAAAGATACCAGGAGAGGGCTCCTCCAATTGCACGTGAGGTGTTCTGTGAGGACTTTATGCCAACCATTCCTGGCGCCAAACCTGGGGTGGGAACCATGTCTAGGAATATCAGCTAGTACTGATCAAAAAATGGTATTTTTCTATCAAGTTGAGCCCTTGCCTGTCAGTTAATATCACTTTTGTGATTAAA
>VZTJ01005788.1:1178965-1263681 GCA_013397795.1 Orthonyx spaldingii | reverse complement strand
AAAAAAAAAAAAAGACATGCAAGAGTAAGGAAATGAAATCATTTCCATATTTTAATATGACAGAAAATATCTTCTCTTTTCTTGCAGGCAAATCCTGATCTGAGTAGTCGAGAAATTACATCCTGAACAGAGAAGTTAGGTCTGCAGTGTTATGGTGACCAAGTTCAAAATCAATACTTTAGGAATCATGAATTTCCACATTGTTTCACTGGTTGAGTTGTTTGATTAACAACTTTCTCCCTGTGGGGAGTAATAATTTTGCAAGCGATGATCAGGTTCTGTTGTTTTTCTAACAGAAATTTTCATAATTCCTCAAGGCTTGCTCCTTGGGCAGTACTACTCTTTTAGAAGCTTCTTGGTGTTGTAAGGAGTTGGTTATCCCTTCTCAAATCTCCCCCCGTTTCCTGCAAATGTAATTTAAATTTAACCTCAGCCACATTCCTGTGCCAGTGGCTGTGCAGATCCACTGCTTTGGGTGAGATCTGGAGAAAATGCAGGATTGTAATGAACACGTTACCCCTTTTCAGTGAAACAGTACAACTTGCAGTAAGATTGAAGTGGGTTCTCCTGCTGGCGAGGCTGCCTGGGAGCACAGGGAGTGTTTGTGTGGATGGGTTGTTCAGGTGGGTCTCAGCCCTGGCCCTGGCAGATGTCACCAACTGCACCAGCTCAGGAGGAATGCAAGGGACCAGCCCTGGGAGCTGCAGGCAGTTGTGCTGAAAAAGAAATAAATACAAAAGACATTTTGTGTTTCCTTGGGGGTTGACTTTGGATCAGATCTAAGAGGAGCTGCTGGGGGGTTCTGGAACCAGGGGTGGTTCTGTCCTTTAGGTAAGGACACTACCCCACCTTTTTTTCTTTTTTATAGTCATAAAGATCACATTAGGTTTCGCACATAAAGTTGTGTTATTTCAGTGTCACAATGGTTTCAGATTTCCTTGTTGGTAAAACTTCAGGCAGATGTAAAATTTCATAGTTTTTAATCTTGTACTAGAGGCTGTGTGTGAACTGCTGTGCACACACACACTGAGGCTTGTGGAGGTGTGAGAAGTGCAGTATTTTTCTGTGCTGTGGGTACCACGTGGTGTCAAAGCCCTTGTGTGAAACTCTGCCACCTTGTCTTGCATTAGCACAGTGCAGGTAATGAGCTTGTTCTCTGTAGTGTCTTTAATCTAAAAAATTAAGAGGCATTTTCACAGTGCTCCTAATCCAAGGTTTACCGTATTGTTACCTACTTTGACTTAATAGGACAGTAATAAATTGTAATAAATTAATTATAGACAGTAAATAAAATCTATCATCTTGGTTAGTACCTGTATCAAATATGTCTTCCTCTGCACACACCCACACAGGGTAGAGCTGCAGGACTATTATACATTGTAATACTGCTGATTATTTCACTGAATATTTATACTCTGATAGAGGCAAAAGGAAAAAGACCTGTTAAAGGCAGAGGTAGGTCAGGATAATCCTTTCAATTTAAGAGGAAAATTGAAATGTGTTTTGTGAAGGATTTATTGAAGTATCTTACATTACAAACTGAACAGTTAAGAATTGCTTCAGTGGAGTGATAACTTACAAGTGTTGACATTTTGCCTTCCATGTTAAATGTTACTGTCCTCTGTGTAAGCTGGCTGCTGATTCTCTGCATTCGTCATTTGCAATTTAGGACCAAAGTCAATTGCTGAATTATTTCTAATGTACAGTTAGAGATCATAAAAGATATGTGACAGTGACAGCATCTTTCAAATTCATTTCCAAAACTCTGCTTCACAACCCAGTCAAGGAAGGCTTATTAGTGTCACTTGGGTTTGCGACTGCTTTGTGTCGTCTTAGAAGTTGGTAAAGTATTTATGCCTCCCCAACCAGAACAAGTTTAGCTGTCATAAAACACATTCAGACAGTTTCAGTGAAACAGTAAAATGTGTCATGCAGGTTACATCATTCAGACTCCAACGTGACTTACAGTTTTCAGGAAACTTTAATGAAGGTGTCACTTTATAGATGTTCCTGAGAACGTCTGTGTTCAGGTTTAGACCTGTGTCTTTCACTGACACTTGTGTCTTGCTGCTTTCAGCTTGAAAAAGAAATCTGTGAACTGGCAAACCGAGGTCTCCCATGGACCGTGATAAAATCTGATTGTGCTGCACGTTTCTGTATCAGTACTTTGTGTCACTGTAACATGAAACAGCAAAATAACTCATGTTAAAATAGCCAAAGGCAGGCTTGGGGATTCACGAGTTGCTTTTGTCTCTTACTCCTTTCTGAAGGTCGGTCACCCTAAAATGTTGTGGCTTTAGAACTGTTGTCTGTGATAATTTCTGCTTTCAGTTAGTGGCCAGTAATGAACCACGTGTATTTAATCCCTTTTAGATTATGTCATAAACAAATGACTTCTCAAAATACATCTTACCCAGCAAAAGGCTTTGTCAACAGAGTTCTGTGGCAGTCAGCTTGCACCTCACTGAGTCATTCAGAGACAGGTCCCAGGGAGGATTGAATTACGATCCCGTTCAGCTGACACAGGGCAGCCACTGGCTCCTCTCAGGAAACTCATGAATAAGTGAAAGCTCCTGTGCTTGCAGGGCCCAGCCCAGCTGAGCTGTAGGGATGCATCCCTTTCTGAGAGATTTCCCATGTCCCACGAGTACAGCCTTGATGCTGCCATCAGAATTAGATTTGTGCTGATGAAGACACCAAACATTATGTAAGTAAAAGCATTTAAAATAGATGGAAATGTGGGGGTATGGGTGGAAGTATCTGTCATTAACTCTGTGCAATCTGTTAGGCTGTAACCTCTGGTATTTAGCTTGTGCATATAGGATGCAATTCATATGCCTTGCCAGTTCCTGTGTGGAGGGGCCCTATCCAAAGGTATTTTTAGAATTCCATTTCAGGGAAACAATAAGTCTTTGGTAGAACTTATTCATGCTTATCATCTTCTCATGATCGGTTTTAGCACAAATTCAGGCTCCAGAGAGTGTTGTGCTGCACGTGTGTAACAACAGGAGGGATTGATCAGAGGAGTTTGCAGTTTAGCAGGTGATTTAGGATTAATAAAACAGAAAAATAGAGTGGGAAGTTCTGTAACACTGCTGGGGATGGGGGTAACCTTGGTGTGCCCCCTGGCAGAGCCAGGACAGCTTTAAGGAGGGCAGCGGACACCTTGGCAGAGGCCCATGGGGAAGCTTTCTTTGGCATGAGGAAGACGCACAGAGATGTTTGTGTGAAAATGCAGCTTTTGAGGGGGCAGAACTGTTGGCTGGAGAGAGGTGGGAACTGCTACCTTGATAGTTTCTAACAGTCTGAAAGAGGACAAGAGCCAAGTGTTGTTCCCTGGGTGGAAGGGAATTATTTATTTTCCTGCCCTGCAGAGTGTGTTGGATCCTGAGGACACTGCTCTGTGTGGGCTGGCTTTGAGCCTTTCTCAATTTCCCTCCTACCCCTCAGTGGAGCTGAGATGAAGCTGTCTCTGCAAAAATGGGGGCTCATCAGAATTTAATTTGTTGAGCTTAATCAGCAGATCTTTCTACTCAGGTTTTTATTTTATTTTATTTTTTAGTTAGTGAAATGCAACCCAAATCAAATATCATGGAAAGGTGCCTCACTGCTTCAGAGCCCAAGTTGCAACACAATGTATTTCTAAACCTGCTCTTCCAGTAGCTCTTAACAACTTTGCGCTTAGTTATTCTGACCTGAATCTGGCAAAAAGTGGGGTGTGAGGATAGAGCATATGGTTTGGAGTTGAGAAGATTTAGTGGAGCAGTGAGGACGCAGCAGAAGTTCTCACAGAAACTGACTGCAAAGGTCCCTCTGTGTTCCCCTGGGGTCAGCCTGGGAGCTGGGTCCATGCTGCCTGGGTGCCAGGTGCCACCAGAGCTGCTCCACCCCTCCCTCCTCGGGGGATTTTCTTTCCAAATCAGTAATGATACCATTTAAGGCTGATTTTGGAGTTCTGTGGTGGACTTCAGTCTTGTTGCCTGCCCTGACAAAAATGTTTATTCAGCAAGGCTGAATTTATCAATTTAGATTGGCTTTTTGTGTATGTAATGGATAATGAACCATCACTTTGATGCAGATTTTGGGGGCATATGCAGTGAAAAGCATGTTAAGGAAAGACACTGTGTGTGTCCTGTTCAGCTACTGCAAATGCAGGTGTGACAGATTGGCCATTGACTTGTTTTCTTTTATTCTGCACAGTTTGGAAATGGTCCATCATGTCTGCAGCCTGCAACTTCACCGGGGATATTTGATCAGACCCAGTTTATAGAAGAGACACAGATTTCGAAGTCTCATGTCACCACCTTAAATCAAAACCATCATCTCTGGCAGTTTTTAGTAAGTCCTGTCTCTATTTTTACAGTTTTATGGCAACTGATGCAGTTGAAGACAAGTTTTGTTTTGCAATCCGTGCCGCTGCTTTTGGTTGGTTATGGGGGTTTTTTTGCATGTGTACAACTTCAGGGGTTGGGGATTTCTGAGGGGGAGAGTTTGGGAGGAGGAGGATTTAACTCCACCCTCTTCAAAGCAATGTGCTTTGTACTGATTTCTTAAACTCTTGCAGAACCATAGCAATACTTATATAAAACACGTATGTGCTTGTGACGGAGTCTAAGTATGAAATGCAGGATCCTGTGCACAGTCTGTGGTTCTAATCAGCACATTCCACTCTAGTTTGGTGTATCCATCCTGACACTTGATTCTGAACATCAGCAGATTTTTTGTGGTTGGATTTCTATGTGTTTGCACATGTTCTGATTTTCAGGCAGCTTTTGAATTTAGAGAAGAAACTTTTAGAAGGGTTGGTCAGTTAGTTGGTCCCCATCTCCTGGTGGATGAGTTAGGAGATGTAGCTCATGTATCACCTTTGATCTTCAAAGCACTTTGCAACCAGGAACTAACAGAATAGTTTAAAGAAAGTTCATTTCAAAATACCATTTTAAAACCTTATGTTCTCACTATTCTTCTTTGTACTTCATTGAACTGAAAGTAAAGGCTTAAAGCTTTGCTGTAAGAGCCTGATATTTGAAGCTTGAGGTTCTAAATTTGGTTCTGGATTTATCCATTTGAAGGATATGAGTTTGATTTCATCAAAAGTAATTATATTTAATATGACAAGAGAAAAGTGCATAAATGTGATATTTTGAATGGCTGTTAATGCCTTCTTTGCATCTCTGCTTCTGAAAAGAATAATTGCATAGCTGTGATGTGAACTGAATGTTAAGGTCTGGTGAAAGACACTTCTGGTAAAAAAAAGGGGAGTCAGTCTTCTCATGTTGTGTCCAATTTCCCTCCACAGGAGGCATTTGAGGAGGGAGGTGGTTGTGTGTAGACCCAGACCCAGTCTCCTTGCAAAAGACCAACTTGAGGCAAGCCTGGGGTACCACTAGAATTAGTGGGGATTTTGATGGTTATTTCCTTCACACAAATAATTCGTGCCTTCAAGAAGCATCATAAAGTGTTGTAAAGTAAAAAGCCTTGGTTTGGATTTGGGTCTTGAGAAGAGAGGAATGGCTGCAGCAGTCAGGCTGTGCCTGTGGGTCTGTTCACGTCCGTGCTCTCTGCTCCGTTGGCCAGGGTTTGAGGGGAACACACGAAATCATTGCTGGGCAGTCACAGCCTTCTGGATAAAGGGTGAACTCTGGACACCCAAACCAGCCTCTGTTTAAAACACTGTTGGTTCCATAGTTTTGAAGTGTGGATAGTGAGAAACTCTGACGCCAGGATTAAAATTTCCCAACACAACATTAAATGATGTGTCTGTGATACTGGACTTACAGTACTTCGGGGCTCAGTTTTAACCTACTGGTCTCTCCTATTGAATTTTTAATGAATTGCTGCAGCTATATCAATAACAACAACTTTTAGCCATTTCAGAAAAACTGGGTGCAGTTTTTTCTTTCTGGTGCTGTGTGTCTCAGCAGTGATTTTGCTGTGAGATGAAAAGCCTCCATCTGAGCCCTTTGGCTCTGTGCAAAGCAGGAATTTCTGGTGCTTCCCCCAGGTGTTCACTCGGTTTCATTGTTTACCGAGGTTGGAGCACGAGATGTTTAAATAACAGGCAAAAACTGTGCTGTAAGAGAAACAAGTTGTTAATTGCTTGCTCTTGAGAGGTGATTTTCAGTCTCTCAGTGGTGGTGGAGTGGTGAGTCTGGATACTACTGTAATAATAAAAAACATGACTTCTTCTGGTTATAATAGTCAGTGTTTATCCCAGACAACTGGCTCCAGGAAAGGAACTTTTTCTGGTTACCTGTCTGTCCTGTGCCCTGTACAGGTGTGAGATTTCTAGCAATGAAACCAACAATATCCATGGCCAAAGCCAGCATCTGGATTTTGGAAAATGCTGATGTTGATTATAATGTATTTGAATTTTTTCCCATTTGGCGTCTCTTTTAAGCCTTTTTAAATATATGGCACTGGGTCCTAATGAGCTTTACCATTCCATCATCAGTTTTCTCTCTATATCATTGCAATTACTTATACAGCTTTCCATTTCTAATGGTATTTTCTAGATTAGCTGTTACCTGTGCAAATGCAGAATTCTGTTTTGAGTTTATTGATACAGTGCCAGCATAATAAATGCTTTTCTTAGCTGCAGGCTATGAAGGAAACTTCCATCAAAAATAGATCTTAATGGAGTTTTAAAAAGCATTTTTTTCTAATCATATTTCAAACAGGTCATTATATTCCTGAATGGGTAGAAGCAGTGAAAGATATTTAAAGGCCCAAACAATGAGACATGTCCAGTATAAGATTGGATTAAATTAGCAGCCATGAAAGCAGGCTGACCTTTCTTCTTTCTTCCCTAGAACATAATATTCTCACTCCCACAGCTAAGAAGATTGTTGACTCGAACATGACCTTTTACTAAAGACACTTTTAGTCCCATATTCCATTGTTTTTCTGCGTGGTGAGCAGAGCAGAGGCGGAGTGGGGACAGGTCAGGAGGGGCAGCCGCTCTGCAGCTCTGCTGGGCCCGTGTGGGTCACACCCCAAGGGCTCTGAGTGGGGCATCCTCGGGGTCAGGGGGGCTCAGGGAGCCGGGCTGGGGTGGCCAGAGCAGCCTGGCCCTGCTCCCTGCAGCCCTGAGAGCAGCCTGGCCCTGCTCCCTGCAGCCCTGAGAGCAGCCTGGCCCTGCTCCCTGCAGCCCCCAGAGCAGCCTGGCCGTGCTCCCTGCAGCCCCCAGAGCAGCCTGGCCCTGCTCCCTGCAGCCCCCAGAGCAGCCTGGCCCTGCTCCCTGCAGCCCCCAGAGCAGCCTGGCCCTGCTCCCTGCAGCCCTGCCTTGTCCTGGCCCTGCTCCCGCAGCCCTGCCCTGCGAGGGCTCTGGGACAGACGGGCTCTGTGTTTTCAGGTGTACGGGGCCGTGGTTGTGGTTTCTCCTGTCAGTCCCGCTGCATCACAGCATTCAGCTGCGAGGCTCTGCTAACGTTTCCTGCACATGGTACATTCACTCTGTGCTTGTGTTACACACTGGGCTTTGGGCTCTGTGGCTCCAGGTTTAGGAGACATCCCAAATGACTTCAGAGCAGCTGAGGTAACTGAGCAGTGACTCTGATCTGAACAGACAGGACCAATGGCACATTTTTATCTCTCTTCCTGGGTAAGGAACAGACCAGCTGAGCTCATTAATGTCTAAAGGAAGTCGAAGACAGACTCAGGAATCGAATGCAGATTTTCTTATGCCCAGGCAGTGCTTTCAGCCCATGGTTTTCCTTCTTGTCTTTTGTGCTCTGTCACTGAGATACATCTGCAAGCAGCCAGTGACACATTCAGGGGTTCTGCAGCTCTCCAATCAGTTATTTTCTGCACGTGGAATATGAATTGGGATTCTGTTTAAGTGGCAGTTTATATATATTTTTTCACATATTGATTATGTGTTTGTGGATGTAGTCTATATTTTCATGAACCTCTCCACCCAGTGTTGTGCTGATTGCTCCCTGAAAGGGCACCATCTGCATCAGCCAAGCTGGATATATTACCCTTCTCCTAAATGTAATGTCTATTGTCACAGTCCCAGCTTCCCTCTGAAGTGCAGTACTGGTTATCAGACAGGAAAGCTGAAGGATCTCAGTGTATCTGTTACAGCAAAACAAAGACAAGGTGATTTATTGCTTCATTTTTCTGAAACACATGATAAGATTAATTTTTTGGCTTATACTTTTTCCTGTCCTAATTACATTCGTCTCTTGTTTAATCATCTTTAAGACAAAACAGTATGTCTGAAGAGAGAACATGATTTAATTAACTTTTGTCCTAATGACTGCAGAATCTTGTAGAAGCCTCATTTGCAAGGCTTCTTGTCCAGTACAGTGGTAAGAGGCAGAGTATTCAGATGATACTGAAAAATGTAACTCTTAAACTCCATATAAAAATCTTGAGGCCTTGTGGTGTTGCTGCAGAATTCAGAGGTGTATTATGTGACGGGTTTGTATTTTGGCTTGAGATTTAATTTACAAATTATTTATGGGACTGCTTGACTCCTTTTTATACTTGTACCACTGAAGTCAGCAAGGCTGTGGTTTAACAGGAGTGGAGCAAGCAAGAAACAGCCTTGTCTGGGTGAATAATCAAACTCTTCTGACAGCAGATAAATGGAGATGATCATTATTTGGACAAACATTTCTCTGCTTCCTGGAGAAGTTCTCATGATTACATTTGTAGCAAGAACACAGCTCAAAGCTACCAGGTTGGCTTTTCACTGGCTGAAAAACACCAGAAGTGTTGGATCAAAAATCCAGTTTATATAAATGCTGTACAAAGTGTACAGCACTTGGTAGAGTCAACACAGCTGGGAGAAGGATATTTAAAATGAAATCCCTTTCTGAATATGGATATTAGGGCCTGTGATGAGCCCATGGCTTGGTGATGTACATCAGAGATAAATGGTGTACTGGGGAAAAGCATATTGAATGTCAAAAAGATGTATAAAAGTGTATTTCTGAGCCGTCCCTTTTCATCAGATATAACCAGCAAAACTGAGACGTGTGAACAGGAACATATTAGTGTGTGTTGAAATTCACAAATTGCTGTCCCATCCTGTGCTTAGCACTCCTGCATGTTTTATATTTGCATCTCTGTCTGGGGATCTCAGCACAGATTCCAAATGCAGGATGTGCTTTACTGACAAATGTTGGTTTTAAAAAAAAAGAAAAAGTGCTTCTGCGAAGAGTTTAAAACTGACAAGGTAAGTCATGCAGAATGCTGGTGTTTAGATCAAAAGTAACTACATAGCTACAAACTCCTGTCCCAAAATTTTTAATTCTTATGGTAAATTAAGCTGACATTGAAATTGGAAGTACCATAATTCTCAGCATTGTCCTTCAGCAACTTCTTGCAGCTTGGAGCATTTGCTGTGTCTCAGGAAATGAAACTTGGCACTGAGAAAGTTCCTTGCACTGTGATGAGGATGGAATGAATCTGGGAGTCAGACAAGACCAGGTTACTAAAGGCAAAGAAACTTCTGCTTCTCTATTTTGTTTGGAGGTTGCATCTCAGATTTGGAGAAGCAGTTGTCATTCTGCCCTCCAGACAAAGCATTCCAGTTCTGTTTTTAATTGATTAAAATGGAGTGTATGAAGCTGTGAGTGCCTTCAGACACTTGGAAATGCTCAGTGCTCACCATGCAGGAGTGCTGTGACGTGTGTGAGGAAGCGTGTGCAATATTTCACTTATTTACCCCTGTGAGTAATTGGTACAGGCAATTTCACTGATGTTGTATTGCAGGTACTTCGATAAGCATGAGGTGAAATCAGTTTTGGAGCAGTCATCACTTGGGATGTTCTCTCTTTCCATATGCACACAGCTCTCTGTGAGGGACCTGTGCTACTCGTGCAGAAACCCTGGTTTTCTGTGTTTGAAGGAAAGCTGTAACACCAGTGCCTTGTCTCCAGAATCTAATGGTGGCAAGATCTCCTTGCTGGATTTCATTGACGTTTCTTCCAAACTGGCTGCACTGGTTAATTTGTTCTTTCTTAAGAGAATAATGGATTCAGACACATTCAAACCATTTACCTGAGAGGCAGTGGGTGGACAAGGGAAAGGAGTCGTGCTCAGCACAGCAAGGAGATAATGAGCTATGTAAATAATTAGCAACACATTTTAAAATATGCTTATTTGGAACCAAAAGTATCTTGGCTTGAGCACATGGTCTCAAAGATGTATCTGAGACTATTCATTTCAGCAAGGCAAACAGAATTTAACTCTTTCTCTGTGTGGTCTTTCAGAATTCAGGAAATGTGAAATGCAATCCTAAAGGAACAGAACGTGGCACACATTAAGACCACTCCTGAACATGTTTTGAAACTCCCTGGTTCCTTCTTAAGCAGTAGGTGACATGTTTTGTGTAGTTGCCATGAAGATCTGCAGATCATTTCTAAAAGTTAAAATTGCAGAAACAAAGTGGCACAGGCATCTTCCCCTGGGGAGAAAACCAGTGCAGACACTTCAAATATTTTGCTGTAACGTTTCAGTTAACAGAAGATAAAGTGCAATTCTAGACCTAACCAATATTTCCACAGATAACTGGAAGATGCATTTTAATGGGATTTGATCTTTGCAAAAATCCCAGGCTAACAGTATTTATGAAATGTTACTGAGACAAGAAAACATCTCTGTGACTGGATTTCTGTTGGGATGGGGACGAGCCATTATCTCTCATCAGCTGGTTCCTGGTTCCCTGGGCAGGCAGGGTTTCCCCTGGCTGTGTCAGGAAGGTGTCTGAGGAAGGTGTTGGGCTCACAGCTGTCACTGCACAGGAAAACCCTCCCAGTTTCTGGCCATGAGACCCTGTTGTGTTTCTGTGCCTCGGCTGAGCCTTGTAGCTCTCTTTGAAGTGTTCTGGCTGAGTTACTTTGGTTGTTTTAAAATCCTGTGCTTTATTTGTTTATTTATGTCTATGCTAGCACATTCTCCTCTAACTGCTGACTTATTGGTGTGTCTTTAGAAAAGGTCTTCATTCTTTAAATTTCTAGTTTAGTTTTGCAGATTAGGTGTTAACAGGTGCTTTGAACAACTCTGCTCTGCACTCTGTGGTAGATAAGTAAAGTTCAAAATAATGTTTTCCACTATTTTGATCATGCTGCTAGTTAAAAATAATAATTTTCAGTATTGATAAAAATTGAGGGCCATGTACATCTGTCTCAGGTATTTTGTCCTTATCGTTGCAACATGCTGCAGAAAATATCTCGTTCCTGATGGGACTTCCAGTAGAGGAGAAGCATTTAAGTGAGACCCAGTAACTTCACCTCAGTGCTTTGTTAGATAAATTCGTGTGGTTTTAACCACACAGGAGCTGTGCTGGTCAGGGGGGAGCTGCTGGGTGAGCTGTGCTGCAGAGCAGCTCCTGGGCACCAGCCCAGCCCCACCAAGGCATTGCTGGCTCTGATTATTTTCCCTGCTACTAAAAATAAGAAGCAAGGCCAAGGATATGAGCAGGCAGACTGGGGCTTAGAGATGTGAGATGTGTGTGAGGTTTTTTTTTAGTTTTCTCTGAGGGATTTAAGTGGAGATGCACTGGAGGGAAGCTGGCTGAGCTACTGCCCTGCCAGTGCCTTGTTTTCCTTGTGGATTATCAGGGAACTCCAATCTGGTCCCTTTCATCAGCACTGAACCACTTTAAAAAGAAAACCAGTGCATGTGATTATCAGAAGCATTTCCATTTTTAACACAGTGTGACAATTCAGCTCAGACACCAGAAAATAAGAACAGTATGTATTAAAAGGTTGTTGAGTGTGGAAATTAGTGCAATATATAAATGTGGCAATAAAATCTGCATATGGCTGTCACTTGATGGAGTTGTGAATACCTATTGACACTTTAAATGACGGTGTTCCCTTCACTGAGCCTGTCTGGGATGTGCACACATCAGCACAGACATTAGAGGCTGGAGTCCAAAGAAACAGTGATTAGCATATTTTAACGTTTCCTGCACTGACTGCTTAAATACATTTGCATTAATAGAAGAATGAGACCTACTTCATGATGTTCTCTGCATGACAAAAGCTAAAAATAGTTTTATTAGAACTTTGGCTGCAGCTCTGCTAAATTTTAGCAGTTTGGGGAAAAGGAAAACACTTTTGAAAGGTTATAATTAATGAGTTATGTGTTGTTGGGTTTTTTCCTAAAGTATACCAAAATAACACGAAGAAATTGGGACAAGGCTGCTATTTTGTGCCTTGGCATTTTGAGGGTTGCAGCCTGGCTTCCCACTTGAGCTGGGGGTGGGCTTTGCTGCTGCCTGCTCCCAACAGCTCACCCTGGGAAGGAATCCAGCCTGGAAATGTAAGGATGACTGCACAGGAAGAAAATTCTGTTCTGAGTTTACAGAATGAAGAATGAATGCTACGGCTGTCTGATGCTGAAAGGAATCCAGCGTGGAGTAACTTTATTGGAGACAGCGTAAATTGTGTTTAAATAGGCAACAGTTAAAAAATTTAGATGAATGTCCAGAAAAAGCTAAGGTTTAAAAACATCCAGTTTCCTGCTGTGATGGGATCCAAAAAAAAATTATCCCCTGTGGCAGTAGAGTAGGCATGGAACTCTGGGCATGCTGTGGTGGGGAGAGGAGAAAGAACCCAGGCTGCTGTAAGAGAAGGAGGCAGAGCTGACACACACCGGAGCTGGGATGTGTGCAGTGACTTTTTAGGCCTGCTAGTTCCATTAAGTGCTGCCTGGGATGAGAAAGAGGAGTTTAAAAAGCAGAACTGCTGTTTGAAATTGCTGCTGTGACTCTGAAGGTGTCAGAATGGGCAGTGAGATGGTTCCCGGGACCTGCAGCAGCTGAGCCCAGCAGTGCTGTCACTGCCATCCCTAGGGGTCTCTCACTGGTCACTGGCAGGTTCTGCACCAGCACAGCCATCCCAGCACATGCCTTGTGCTGACAGAGCACAGGTGTAATGCTGTGAAAGAGATTTTCTGAATATTTGTTGTGAATGACCATTCTGCTTTTCTCATGAAGCACCCACTAATTTGTTTAGATGCTGAAGAGTTTAACATTTATCATCCTCTCAGCCATCTTTGGAGGGGAAGGGAAAAAAGCAGCCATCGGTGGTGGAAAAGAGCATTTGGATGTACTGGTAGCATTGAGCCAGATGTGATTTAAATATCCCTGGGTGACAGAATGGGAGACATCAGGATGATTCATGATCTTAGCAGGGAACAGCAGTAGAATATAAAGGTAAGCTGCTGTGGTGGTGTGGTCTTCAAAGCACTTCCAGGAGCTCCCACCAGGATATTTTGACAACCAATGATAATTTGCAGAGACTTTGTTTGGAGTATTTCAGCCCAGTTAAATACCCCATGTGAGAAGCTTATTCGTATTTTTGAAAGGCTGGAGCCTCTGAGACCATTAAAATCTGGCTTTGAAAGCTCAAGAGAACAGTTTTATACCCTTATTTCTAGCATGACATTTTCTATTTCAGTACTTAGGCTGTGACTGTTCTATCAGTTGGCTTCTAGCAGAAAACGTGGATTGATTTGATTTTTAAAGGTAATCAAGATCTTTTAAATTTCAAAATTTTAACAATCAAAAGGCTCAGTTCATAGCTAACTTTATCTCAGCTGTGATTTCAAAGTTTTCCTCTCTATTTCCATCCTCAGTCATGCTCCTACAGAAGGAGCTCCGTGATGGAACTGCCCACGGCAGGGACAGTTCTGAACACGGCTGAAAGAAGCATTTGTGTGCTAAAAACCCTTTGTCTTCTTTTATTAACAGTTTTCTCTGTTTGCACTGGGGTTTGAGGAGACAAGGGAGGGTGTGTGTGACACATCTGGCTGTATTTCCATGCTAACCTCGGTCTCCCTGCACGTGCAGCATCTTTGGGATTCAGCTGGGAGAGGGGAAGGAGCTCAGTGCCTGCCCTGAGCTCCAACCCATGAGCTGCATCTTGGTGGTGGGAGCTGTGAGCTTGCCCAAGGCAGTTCCTGCTGATGGGATGGAGCTCCTGGCTTTGCTGGCTGCTGATTGCATTATGGATCTCTGCACCCTGGCTGTGGCTGCAGCAGCTCTGGGGCAGCATCAGGCTCCAGAGCTCCCGACCAATTTCAGAGCAAACTTGATTAAGCCATTAAATTGCAGATCATTCTTGACAGTAAATTAATTCTTAATCCAAGTCCTGTTCTGCACTGCATTGGCAGACTTTTGCCAGGAGGCCAGTGGCTTGAAAATGGGTAATTAAATTCTGCTGTAAATACATTTTTATCTAGCCTTCTGCTTGTAGGAGCTGGCAAACAAGCATGAGCCATTAATTAATACCTGTAATTTGGTTTAGTTGGAATAAGCCCTGCTCCTGTCAGATTCTGAAATGTAAACCAAGGTTATGAAGTTGGGAGTAAGTAAAAGATAAAGAAAACCGACCAAAGTGTATTCCTAAGAGAATGTATTCCTATTTTTCTTTGGGAGAATGTTGTGTAGTTTGCAAATTTGGTAATAGTTTGTTCTGAAGTCAATATAGAAAAAAATTTAGAAAGCCATAAATATAGGAAAAGTAACAGTAGTGAGAAGATGTATTCTGGGCATTTCTCATTTATGTAATTAATCTCTTATGATCCAGCTTTACAGCTTCAGCAGTTAATTTTAGCAGATTGATCATGTCCTGTGTACATGGAGTTGTGCATTAGTTGCCACTTGAGGTTTTCATTGTTTGCATTTGAAGCCAGAAGTGTTGGTTGCAGGTTTGCTTGCAAAGGATCAGAAGGAAACTAGAACCTTGTTTGCTCATCCTCTAGCCATAATTCTGGACCAAACTCAGTTTTCCCACTTTTCTTCCATAGTTTTTCCATCTCCTTAAAGACCAGAACGTTTGGCATTTGTGAGTCTGGCTCCTTTTGTAAGACCAGACACCGCCTAATTCTCGTTGAAGACAGCAGCGAGCGTCTCTCTGTTATTTGCCTGTGAAAAATAATTCCTAATGCCTTAAGCATCCAGAGGCACTTCCAGCTCTGCAAACAGGTTTGAGTCTTTCACAGGGGGTCTGACTTTCCTTTCACATGATCTAAATACACACCCAGGTAATATTGTGTAGGTTTAGAGTCCACACACTGAGATTCGTTGCTTTGCTTTCTAATGTTATTAAAAATTTAACCATGTCTCCAACTGAGACACTTTGTCATTTTGAGAGCAATGTAAATGTTAATAATTAAAAGCAATTAAAAACTGTGTTAAAAGTCATGTAATTTTTATAGGCTGACTGAATAATAGATGCCTCCTGGATTTTCTATAGTGCCAAATTGATATTAAGCAAAGCCTTCTCCTGCCCTGGCAGTGCTGTGCTCAGTTTAAGCAGAGGCCTTGTGTGAGCCTTAGCTTTGCAGTTCTTTCACGTGTCCTTGCAATCACTGCACAAGGGGCACAGTCTCAGATGGGAATGTTCCTCCTGCTGCCTGTCCCGTCCCTCTTGTCCCTTGCAGAGTCTGTGACCAAGGGACGTGGAGCTGAGCCCTGTTCCAGGGAGAAGCTCTTGGCTCTCACGCCAGGCTCATCCCTAAAATCTTTCTGTCCCTCTGCTGCATCTTTACCACAGCTGCTGGTTTCAGAGAGCAGAACAGGACAAGAGGCTGCCAACCCCTGCCCACGCTGAGGGCAGCAGCCTCCTCTCTTTATTTTAGGATATTTTATACTTTCCAATGCAGCTGAGCTTTACCTTGAAAGAAAGAGATTGCCTTGTGGCTCTGCACCTACCAAGGGGAAATGATGGAAATTCTTTGAGCAATGTGCCTGGATTTCCTTGTGTCCTTGCAATGTCTGAGTGCCATGTAAGTTCTGCCTGCCTTTGTGTCTGCAGTAGCAGCACTGCCAGCCCCAGAGCTGGAGCCCTGTAGAGCTGATAGAGAGAAGGGAAAATCTGGTGAATCAAATGCTTGACTTTGGTAGTTGTTTGCAGTGAGCTGCAGTTCATGTGTTCCTCCTTGGCAGATAACTGAGGGGAAAAAGATCTACTTTTGCAAAACATCATGAGTACAGAAAATACTGTGAGTTTTCCCCACCCTATTTGCCTTTGCTGCTGTAGCAGCAGGAGGGTTTTGGAGGTTTTTAGGGCTTTTTTACTTCCATTTTGGATTTCAATTTCAGTTCTATTTCTTGGATTCTAGCCTTGTGAGTGCATCTTCTTGTCACGTGAACCAGTTTAGGTTGACAGATGAGCTGGGCCATACCCTTTGCAAGATCTCAGCTATTCAGATTCTGGAAATAATTTTCCTGAAATAGGACTGTGTCCTTATCTATAAAATGAATAAGGGTGCAGTCCTCCCATGTAGAAGCATTTTTAGCACATTACCATATAATTAATTTTAAAACCAAGACAACCCCTTGAGTGTGAGTGGGAAATCTCTACCTTTGGGGGAAGGTAACACCATATTTAGTAACCTGAAAAGAATAGTCAGGGCAGCACTGTAAAATCTGTGTTAAAGCATGTTTAAGCAGCTGAGCATCGTGGGGTTTTTGCTAGATGTGCTAATTTAGATATTTTACCTAATATTATAGGGAGTGAAGCCCTTCAGGTCAATAATAACCATTTGAAGCCACTCAGGACTTTAATCTTGCCTATCTTGGATGGTGCATAAGAAAGTTATCCATGCTTAGGCCATTAAGTGGTTTTGGACTGAAGTTCCTCTCACAGAAAGCATGGATTTGGCAATGTCAGATTTTTCTGTGAATTCCTGTCAGAAGGAGGAGTTAGAGCTAAAATTTTTTTAAATTCCAAAAAACTGTTTAGTCACTCAAATTGGCAATGCATTTAGTGAAATTTGCTGATGTTGGAGGGCAGTGCTAGATCTGATTTGCAGATTCAGATTGATACACTTATAATTTATTTGAAGTAGGAGATGTACAGTGGTCAATACTGAAGTATGAGGATGGCTTTGAAGAAAATCAGAAGTTTTTTCAAATTTTTATTTTGGGCAAATTCAAAATATATGTTTCAACTTGAATAGTAATTTAAAGAATATTCGGAGTTGTCTGAAAACTTATTTAAGTGGCTTAATTTTTTCTATGTATTGCAAAACTAAACATGATTTTTGGGAACCCTCTGTTAATGGATACATGGTACAAAAAGTAAATTTATAGAAAAGGAGAAACCTCCACAGTTCCAAAGTGCTGGTGAAATGAGAAGCTCCAGAAGCCCTGTAATAATGTGTTCATGATAATTTTCCAAGGCCAAGCTGCCAGCTATGATCTGTGACTCGTTAGAAGTCCTCTGGGCTGATTTTATTCAGTTGCAAACATCAAGTTACCGGATAAAAGTAAGATGGTTATTTCTGCTAGCGAACAAGAGCTTTAATATTTTTCTTTCCCATTTTCTTCCCCCACAATTCCTGTTTTGAATCTTTTCTTTAGAATATGGCAATAAAGGTGTCTCAAGTAGGTTTGATTCAAGTGATGTTAATGTCTCCCAGCCTGTAAATGCCTCTTCTGGTTCCTAAGCAGGCTGAAGAATCAGAGCCTGGGTCGAGCTGTTAGAACACATGCAGAGATCTGAGAAGAAAAATTAGCCTTCCTCACAGGCTGCAAAATCGCAAAAAGAAGAATAATGACAAAAGCTATTGCTGAACAAAACACATTATTTTTAGAAGGCTGTTCTCTCAGCTCGCCCAGTGGAGCAGAGAAGCTGTTCTGTGCTGTGTAGCTGCCTCACACTGTGCAGTGTCACTGAGGAGGTGTAATAAAGCTTTTCCAGAACAACAGGAAAATCCCCCATTACTCTTATACTGTCTGTTCTTTCAAGAGCTGCTGATTAAAAACCAGTGGAATTTAGGTCACATTAACCTACCTTTCTTCACAGCTTTGGAATTGGTCAGTACCATGTTCCAGCAGTGTTCCAGCACTGGTTTCTTCATTCATGTTTCTGAAAATGTAAGAGATTTTGTATCATACGGAATTTGGAAGTTTGGGCCGTATTTTAAGTGTAACCTCACTTTTGCTTAGTCTTCAAAAATCCATCACCATCCTGTAGAAGTTTATAGAGTACAGGAGGTTTTAAAGATTGTAGAGATTCTCGTTTCTGAGGATGCAGATGAAGTTCCATGTGAAGAAATGCCGAGAACAAGGATGGACGTGTCGCTCTTCCTTTCAGTACTGAACTTGGGCGGTTTCACTCCTGGGCTCCTCTGCAGTGCCACAATATTGCAGTGTAGCAGAAACTGTTCTAATGCCACAAAAATTAGTTATTAGATCCCAGGCTACCAGGGATTATTGAGAGCAATAGTGAGACCTCAGGCTGTGGATTAAACCTCCTGGGAGCTGCACGATGTACCTTGTCTGGCTGGCAAGCAGGAATTTGTACTAAATTTGGCTGAGAATCTCAGTGCCACATTCAGCCTACAGGAAGAATCTGCTCTGGGAGAGGAAGGTTCTCATGGATGGCAGATGTGCAGTGGGTTCCTGCATGGCACTGACCTCTGGTGTGCTCCCCCTGCCACCAGAATCACTGAATCTGCAAAGGCTTTGGGCATCTGTCTCTCCAGCACTTTGTGTGGAGCAGAACCTTCCTGATTCTCCTGCTTTTGTGATTCTTTATCCTGAGCAAAGCAATGTTTATTACTCTGTTATTCTTCCCCCTCTCCCTTTTTCTCTGTTTTAGGATGAATTTCAGCCAGATGAGATTAGAGTCGTCCCTCAAAACTGAGGGAGAAAAGGAGTGATTGCGTTAATCTGGTAGGAAGTTTTAGGCACATACTAATGACCCAATTAAAGATCTTAACTTTCCAGGATTTACTATTTGTAGGGGACTGGGGTTAATCCAGATGAATGACGCTCAAATGGTCCTTAGGTAGATCCCAACATAAAAACTTTTCAGTATAGTTAAAAGCAACTCAGATGCTCAAAACTAAAAACAAAACAAAAAAAACAACCAAAAAAACCCCAAACCAAAACTCCCAAAGTCCAGAAGCCTAACAGAGCCTGAGTGAAGATGGTCTAGTACAGTTCTAAGAACTTCGTTTATCACAGAATATTCATATCTACAAATAGCCCCTTACACATCCTGGTACTGGACAGGAGTGTGAAGGTTCATGGTTTTTAAAGCTGTTGTTGTATTTCCATGGGCACTGCGTGGCTCTGTGGCCTTGGGCTGTTTGCACACCCTGCTCCTCTGCCTGTAGTCAGGAGGAAATACTGGCGAGTTTTGACAACACTGAGGACTAAAGCAAAGTGCTCACCTTTAGTTATATAGGAGTCATCTGCTTTTCAAACTCAGAAAAAGAGAACAATTCAGAGGAAGAGATTTGGGGGTGTCTGCCCAGTTGCTGGCCAGAAGTTTGCAGTGGGCTGAGTGATTTCTACTTTCTTTTCTCTGCCAAAACCTATGCAAAAAGTGAATTGTTTGGCAAATGAGACAAATCAACTGCATGTGTTCTCTGGGGTGCTAACCCAGAGAGACTCGGCTTAAGCACGAGTGTAACCATATCTTGTATTTATCTATGACATCTGCTGAACTCCCTAACAGAAGTACTGTGCATGGTGCGTCTTCTTTTCCAGTGGTCTGTTTGGTAACGCTCAGATTGACATTGGCCATGACCTGAAATGAATTCAGTTCACAAAAAAAAAAAAAAAAAAGGTAGAATTCTCCAAAGCCATGATTTGTGGTATTTCATAGTTCTGTAGTAATCTTACTTAAATGAATGTGGTTTCATGATAAACAGAAAATATCAAAGAGACATTTTTGATAGATGCTTTTCATGTCCTTGATACTTTTGTATGGCAGTGTTGGCCCCAGCTTACGAGGTCAGATTTTGTGTGTGGGGTGGCAGAGGCAGGGATACACTGCAGTGCCTGAGCTCCGACCCCACAGAGAAAGGGGAAACACGACTGTTCTGATCTGGGGGGATATTTTGCTGCCATAGCAGATGATCACCCTTGTACACAACAGTGAATTTCTGATCTGCAGCTGAAGACTTGCAGGGTTTGTTCCATATGCTGGTTAACCGTTTTCCCATGTTCTCTGGGAATGCATCAGCACTTCAGAAGCAGCATGAAGGATTTGGCTTTGGAAAAACTGCCCATGTCTAAAGCAGGGTCGTGTCTTGCCTGTGGCCAGAGAGGTGATTCAGTCTGCTGGGGGTTTTTTGTAGGAGACAGGAGCTGGGAGCCCACTTAGGAACAGGACTAAATGTCTTCTTCCCATAGACAGGCAGGATTCCGAGGTGACAGAGCACTTTGGGAGTTTGCAGTGCTCTACACTGCGTGGGGGGACAGCCTCTGGTCTCTCTGATTTTGTCTGTGATTCCCATTCACAGACTGGTCTGTGCAACTTCATCCTGATTTCCCCTTGATTCTTTTTGGACACTTAACAAAATTTATGGCAAGTTTGGTCTCTGTGTTTTTTGGTTTGCCCTTTCCTCCCCCAGCAGGACTGGTGCCAAGTCTAAGAACTGTGAAATAGTGGTTTAAATGTGGAACATGTCTAGCACTGAATCCTTTATTCTGTACTAATTCCCAGAATATCAAACATATGTGCAGCTCAAACCTGTGGGTGATGGATGCCTGCAGACCATTGCTGGTTCTTTCCCCAAAGCAGGAGTGATACCAATTATCTGGTTGGGAATCTGGCAGGGCGTTTGAATCCCTCATTGCAGGGCAATCGAAAACGTAATTTCAGCTGGCAGGAAGCTGTTCTGTTGTCAGCTTGTTTGCTTGGTTGTTCACCCCAGCCTCTTTCAGGTTTTAGAAGCTGGGAATTCAGCCCTCTGAAATTCCTGAAATCAAAGTCTTAGTGCTCCCAAGATGCAGGTTGGCAAGGAGCTGCTCCAGGGCAGCAGTGTCAGGCACGCTGTATTTGAAACTAGAACCTTTCCTTCCTTTCATTTGCACAAAGAAGTTTGAAATGTCATGTTTTTGTTCAGAATTCTAATAAAACCACAACTGGGAGAGTCAGAATCCTCCACAAAAAGGAATATTACCCAAGAGAACGGAGTGGGTTTCTGTGCCAAGCACTTTGTAAGTGTGTATCGGATGGCATGGAAGCACTGGCTGTTGTTGTTTTGGTTGTGTTGTGAAACAGCAAACTGCAGCAATGGAATCGCACAGCTTCATTTTATCCAAAGGTTTAATGCTTGTGTTCATTGAAGTCTGAATTGGTGTTTAAAAATGAGGACTTGCCTAGAGGAAATTATTTTTTTAGTGTACATTTCACTGGGCAGCAAAGCAATTACTTCCTAAATTTAGAAATTATTCTCTACTACATTATAGCAGGATTAGACAAGTTTTGGCATTTGAGCAACTTTCAACACACATTTTGCACATAAGAAGAAATAATGCCATTTGACAATCTGGCAGAGAGAAAATGTTCAAAATTTGGATTGCTTTCCAGCCTGTCCAGGGAGCAGGACAGGGATTTCCACGGCAGAGCTGTGGGTTGCCATAACACTCAGTTTCCCATTTCTGCTCTGCACGGGCAGATCCCTTCTCTGAGGATAAGCAGGGACCCTCGGGCGAAACTGCTCTTTAATTTCCTACATGTGGTTCAGCCAGAGACGGTGGAGAGACTGAGCTGAGACGGCACCAACTCCAGTCAGTCATTCTCACAGAGAGAACAAAGCGAATCTGGCTCGTTTGGTTAATTACGTACTTGGAGCCCATTTAAGGTGATACAGTCTCTTGTGCTGAAAACAGTAAAGAAAAGGCTCAGACTCTGATCCTCTGAATCAGGCACAAATACCAAACACGCTGGCAGGGAGTTCCATCTCCTCTGGGCAAATACAGCATCCTCTGAGTGTTTGAGGCTGCAGGAGTTCGCATTTGAGGCTCCTCATCCCGTGGCAGTTCCCAGTTTGACAAGGATTGAAACAGAATCCTGAGTTTGAGGAAATGGAGTTAACAAGCTTCCTTCAGCTGCTGCCTTCTCAGCAGAAAATAAAAGGAGAAAGGTAACATGGATTCTGCGGTGAGTTACAGCGTCAGTAAGAGCTGTAACTCAGAATTTCTCCCTTGTACTTCAATTTCACTACACTTTCCCTTTTTTTAAACCACCCTAAGGCTGTGTATTTTTTCTTCTGACTCCTTTTCTACTCCGTGAGGAGCTTCACAGGTCTGTTAGGCAGAACTAACTTTGCATAGCTGCATGAAATCTAAAATGCCCAAGTGAAAGAAATGGATTAAGCAGGTAATCTCCCATCATGGTTCAAACAATTTGAAGCATAGGGTTTAAAAAGTGGTAAGTTTATATGGAGAATATTTTTTTTTAAACAGAAGGTTTTATTCATGACATACCACCAATAAATAATAATTTTCTTTTCTTAAAAGAATTTCAGAGCACTAGAAAACTGTAGAAGAATGTCTTTACATGTAGGCTTGTCCATAAAGAAAATAATTTATTATACATCTAATTCAAATGAATAATAGTGATTTATTTCTAGTTCTTCTGTCTGTTCTCCACCATTTGCTGGTATTATTTGTGAAAGGAGGAAATATGTGAGGACTTTGTGTCTCCTGCCACAGGCTGGGTGTAGTGCTGTAAAGGGGAGGTAGAAGGGAAAAGAAATTATCTTTTGTTAAAATATCACTTTTGGCCTTCACAAGTTGTTCCAGATCAAATCTTTTCTTTGAGAATTGGCCAGAAATAGAGAGGGAAAAGAATCCTTCGAACTGTGATAAGTATTATCATCAGAAATCAATCTTAGAAATAATTTCCATGATTAAATGTAGCGTAAACTGAAGGAGAAGAAAATGCGATTAAATCAGGCGTGGGGGAGAAAGGCTGTAACAACTTCTTCTGTAGAATTCAATTTAGTGTTAATTTGCTGGGAGTTTAGAAAATAGAACAACAGTAAAGCACTAATGGAGGGAAAGGCTCGTTAATGAGGGGATACGCAGATTGAGGAGAGAAACACAGCCCTGTCGCTGCTGTTGTGGAAATGATAAATTAAATGCTGGGTCCTGTACTCACATCCTGCACTCGAAGTTTCCACAGAGTCTCCCATGGAGGGAGAGGGAAAGCGTCTGACTTTTATCTTGCAGGTAGAGACAGGTGTTTGAATTTTGCCTGTGATGTAATATACACCATAATTGTTGTTGGTTTCCCACAAAATCGCTTTGGCTGCAGATTGCAGCAGGTCTCTTACTTCCCTTGTAGCGGATTTTTGGTTTCTGGGTGGGCCCAGGTGTGTGTGGGTGCAGTTTGGCACATGCACGAAGATGTACACATTCCTCTGTCCGTAATTCCCTGCTCTGGGGGAAGGCACTGGCAGAACATCTCAGAGTGGGGTGCTCAGAGGGCAAATGGAACTTTCTGTGGCCACGGCTGAGCTGGGCTGTGCTGGGACAGACCCTGCCCTGGCTCACAGGCTGGAAGAAGTGCAGATCATGTGCGAGAGCAAAGCAGGGCAAACCTGGGCTGTGTGTGTTGAAATTGCCTTCTGTCTTGGGTTCTTCCCTTTGCATGTGGATTAAAGAAATCACATCAACATCGTGGAAGAACTTTCCTTTTCAGCAACTGAAAAGTTTTCTTATGCACATGTAAACAGAACAGGTGAAACTCCCCTTTCAGTTTGCTTGTTTTTATGGTAGTTTAGGTTCATAAATTCTCAAGGCCCATGCAGAGAAGTGAAGGACGTGTTTGTGAGAGCCTCTGTTCAAGGGAGAGCAGCTGGACTCAGTGGTTTACCTTTGAAGGGCTGGAGTGTTAAATCAAACAGAATATATACACTGAAACGTAAAACATTCAGTCAACAGCAGCATGTTTAGCCACCGCTTTTTCTTATGAGCAGAAGCCCTTGGGTTTTGCATATTTACATCAGATTTTCCACAGTCACGGCTGGAGCATTCCGAAATGTCCATTAATGCAGAAAGGAGTTCACCAAAGGCAGCTTCCCCACGTCTGCAGGTATCGTTTGCTCTGAGGTGCTAAGAAATGGATCTCAGGGATGTATGTTCCTGTCAAAGTGTTTTTGTGAAAATAGAAGTTGGTTTAGTGCTACAGGCAATGGAAATGCTTTAGGTAGCAGTTCTGGAACTAAATATTCTGCATTTGGATATTTAGGAGAAATATTAATCTTTTATGTGCTCTTTTGCCTGTTAGGATGACAGACATTTTGTCCCTGGGATCTGTCGAGACGTCTCATCTCTGGTACCTCCGTGCTGCCTGGTGATCGCTTCTTTTGCCGGCAGTGTCATTCTTTAGCAGATAGCTGGAAAAAAGAATCAATGATACGAAATCTGTGTTTTAGAAAACTTCATAAATGTGCAGCCATCTGGGGCTATCTTTGATTTTCACTTTCATTCTTCACGTTGCTGACAGCTGTATCGGGGAGGTTCAGTGACGCTCAGCTTCGTTTCACCCCCGTGTCAGTCTGGGGAGATTCCATCTCCATCTCCAGGAGAGGAAGACCTTGGCTCCTTTCCTTTGCCAGGCCTTGCAGAGGCACTCAGCCACTGCCAGGGTGCAGAGACGCAGAGGGGCTGGGACTGTGCTCAGGTGGCAGATGAGGCACAGGCAGTGTCCCCAGAGAGGGGCTCTGCAGTGAACAATCCTGACACTCCTGAGTCCGTGTGTTCAGCACTGCAGCTCAGCCCCGTGTTGTTGGAACATTCCCTGCTGTCTCGTGGCCTGCTTCTGTTCTTGCTGAGGTTCTCTGATAGCCATCACATGAACACAGAAATTCCCCCTGATTTTCAGTGCCTCATGTGCCTGGAAATGTTGCCCAATTTCAAAATATTCATAATGGGAGATAAACTGATATTCCCCTTTGCTTAACCTTCTATTGCAGCCCACTGCGAATCAGAAGCATCAGTTAAATTTGTTCTGTTAGTTTTTAGCCCAAACTAATTTCTTCTGGCTTTATTAAAACTAATTAGTTTGCTAATTAGGATTGAAGATCTCTCAACATTCCTTGCAACAGATAAATACATCAGGAGAAAAAATAAGCAATAATTGAAAATTAGTTCAATAGGAGTAAAAAATATATGTTAATGAAATTCATAATAGGTAGAAACACAGTTGACAGTATCTGGTCTCAAGTGTCTAAAGAGCTGGGAATTTCTTGTGTAGTTTTAAAATGTTCTTCAAGGTTTTGTTTTGAGAATTAAAATTACCTTGTGAGAGATCCATTTCTTTCTTCATGAATAGATTTTCCACGGTAGGTTTGGTTTTAATTGATGAGTTGGGAGAGTCCAGAAATTGTGCTGATATTGTCTGTGGATGGCTCAGGAGGTTGCTATACAAGGATGACGGATGAGGCTTATTTTAATCAAGTGTAATCTTTTTTGTTCAATTCTGATAAGTTGCAATTTCAAATAGAAAATACAAGAGATTCTTTATGGTTAGTGTTTTCCAGTATTCCTTTCTTTTTCTTTTTTCCTCTCCTCACAGCCTTTCCTGGGAACTTCCAAAACTTTAAATTTACAGCTGCCTCAGCAATTGATTTTTATGAAATGAAAAAATTAAAAATGACAAGGCCTAAAGCTAAATATTATTAGCATTGGAATTATTTTTTTAATCTTTAATTCAGCAGGAGAATTTTTCAGCACTTACTTTTGTGGAGTGGAGCACTATATTCCAGTGATAGTAGGAATCCTTTACACTGCCCCCCAGAGATTTCCCTGAGTGAGGTTATTTTCACTGTCCAGAGTTGTTGGTTAGGTTTGGGGTTTATTTCTCCTTTAGATATCATTCAAGTCAAGATTTATTTTTCAGCCAGTTCACAACTCAGAGGTGATTTGCATCATTATTTCTCCCCTTTCAATTTCTCTTCTTAAGCAAACTTATTTGCTCAGCAGCTGGGGTTTTGTACACAAGTTGGGTTCTGTGCTCTGATCAGACTCTTCCTGCTTGGTTGCCCTAATGGTCTTCAGACTCACAGGTTGGTTTCAGGTTGTTTATAATTATTTAAATACAAAACTTTGGTTAAATATCAGGAAATGTAAAAATCACAGCAAAAACAGTACATGTTTTTAAGGAAGACATAAAACAATGTGAATTTTAAACAACGTGACAGTGAGAAAGAGATTTTGAAAGCCATATTCAGGATATGAGTGATGCATGCTGATATTTATGGGCAAAAAGAAATTGAATTTCTTACTGCTTAGGTTGTTTTGAGTGTCAGAGGGCAAAATCTTTTGCAGTCTGTACCTGTGTTACACATCTCATTTAAAAAATGGGCAAGCAGCAAACCCATGAACTCTGTGCTCCCCTAATGTGTCAAGTTTTTATCTTGGAAACAACCGTGACTGAACTTCAGTTATTTGATGAATACAAATGCCTCAATACCCAGAATGTCCTGCCCTAACTCAGGGGTGCAGTGGTAGCAGGAGACAGACACAGAGTAGAGCTCAAATCTTCCTGCTCAGCCTCCAGCAGTTAATGACCGAAAGCATAAACCCAAAGGTAAATATTTACTGATGGTACAGACCACAGAAACTTCCCTGCCTCGGGTACTTGCGGCAGCAAGAGACTGAGCACGGCTACCCAGCCTTCCTTTATAAATAATGTTAATCAAACCTTACCAAATCACCCCTTTTAATGCCTTTGCCTGCTCGCCTCTGGCGCTGCAGGTGCCAGACCCTCCCTAGGACAGCCCCTGGGAAGAGCTGTTCCCTCGCAGGGCTGCCCAAAGGTCAGCCCAGCACCCGGGAGGCGGAGCTGGCTCTGCGAGGGTGATGCTGCACAGCTGGAACGGGCAGAGCGAACCCTGGCTGTGCCCGAGCCCCGGCGGTGAGCGGGAGCAGCAGGGAGGGTGAGGAGGATGAGGAGGGAGGATGAGGAGGGAGGATGGATGCCCTCGCTGCTCCGAGTGAGTGGGGACTCCACGGCTGCCACGGGCAGCTGTGAGTGAGGACAGGACTGACGCTCTGGCGCCGAGGGCAGTGCACACCTCATCAGTCACGTTAAGGGAAATTCAAGATTAATTGGTGATGCTAAATAGTGCATTTGCTAAGACTGGAAATAGTAAAGAAATAAGTCTGATTGTGGCTTTAATGCAGATGTCTGGCTGATGGTTTTCTACCCTGTGGAAAGCAGTCAGGACTCTGGATTTGTGTCAGATTTAAGGAAGGGGAGAATACTCAGGCTTCAGATAAATTGCTCCACTATTCCACTGATCTTAAGCAGTTGCTTCCTTCCCTGAACTGGGGCCTTGATGGTTTTGTTTTCTTTCAATATATACCAAGCAGAATAGAACATCTCTATCTACCTGACAGCATTAATAAGATTTTAGGAAAGTGAAGATAAGAAAAAGTAACATGGCAAATATATTGTTTAGATTTTGTGTTGTTTCTTATGATATATTAATCAATTTGTAATTTGTGTTCTGCTCTCCTCAAAAATGCCTTGAATATTGTCCTTATAAACTACAGAGATGTAGAACAGATTTATGACAGTAAAATAAGAAGTTGTGGTAGTTGTGAAAGACGTGTGTGTGTGTGTGATGATTTTTGTGTAAATGACTCTGCTTTAATGTTGTTGTTCAGTATCAGATCATGTGGGTCCCTTCCAACTCAGAATATTCTGTGACTCTGTGATTTATGACCACTTTTATAAAGAGTTCTCTGCTGGTTACTTACCCCAGGGATGTCTGCCACCAGCAGAGGAATCCAAAAATCAGCAACTCCCCCACTGAAATGGCAGTGAAGTGTTTTGAGTGGGCACTTAGAGATAATTTTAGTTAAGGGAGTTTTGGTTGGACCATAGAAGGACCAATGTATGGTTCTGTGGAGCTTTCCTTTAAAAAACCAGGCAGGGAAAGCATTGGTCCAAAGTACTTCGCTTAACTCATGAATTTGTGTAGTGTTTCTGTATACCACCTTAAGAGAAGATGAAAAATTGATTGTACAGTCTTACTTGAAGGCTGTAATATTATCTGTTCTGAAAACAGAATTTTTGGAGCATGAAGAGCTGTTTTTGAATGATGCTTCTGGCACCTAATCCTTAAAATTGTTCAGCATATTTTTCTCGTGTCTGTCTTGAAATGAAAAATTATCTTCTGTTTCCAAGTCACTTATAAGTTTTAAAAATTGGGCTAAACTTTTCATAGAGATTTCCAAAATTATGCAACATATTAATGTGAGTTTCTGCCTAATAAAATTACTCTGAGACAGTTGAATAATTACTGATGCCACCAGAGTTCACATGGGGGTTTTTAACATTTGCATCTCTACATTTGTTGCTAAACAATCTGCCAATCTTTGAAAAAACCACGAAGCTTTTTGAGCTGTGGTTGATGTTGTACTTAGGTTCGGTACATTTCATCCTGTTTTAGTGCCACAAGAGTGAATTGTTCACCTGCTGGGGCATGATGTTACCATGGCAACAGTTGATCTTGTTTGCTGTTCTCTGCTCTTCGTGCATGACAGAAAGGAAAGCTTTGTGAGAAGTGTTTGTGAAAGCTGATCTGACTAATTGCATTGAAATGATCAGCTCAACAGATGAAGAAAAGGCTTGCTGTGTCTCACGAGGGATAATCAGTGTCTGTTGTGAGGAGCAGCACCTGGTGGTGATGGTTTGGTCGGAGGTGAGGAGCTGGAAGGCTCCGGCTGGGCTGTGACAGTGGGACAGGGACAGAGCCGGGTCTGGGCTCCTGCAGGGACAGGGACACAGCCGGGTCTGGGCTCCTGCAGGGACATCCCCCAGCTGCCACTGCTGCTCAGCCTCCTGTGCCCCTGCTCTGTTCATCAGCAAATGGGAACCTTTCCGTTTCTGTGGATAATCTGTTGGAGGAGGCTTCTGCTGGAGCCTCGGCCCCGAGGAGCTCCGCAGTTGATCACAACAACTTTGTTCGTGTTTTTCAGCTGATGGTTTTCGTTTATTCTGCCACTGGAGAACCTGAAGTGAGTGGAAAATGTGGATAAGGGGTTTCCAGTGAATTGTCACCAGGTGTGACTGGAAATCCATGCATGTGCAGGAACCACTAAAACCATGCTCTGCATTTTAATTATTTTTAAATATTTGGTGTAATATTTGGTTTGACCCACAGAACTGAGTTAGATCTTTAGCTTATTCTCTGGTCTCAAGGCAAAAGAATCATTTACTCCCAACTGGAGCCGTGAAACAAAAGATATGGAGGATGATGGTAAGATGAAAAGAAACTGCTTGTTCAGGGGACAGGGGGGAATAGCCCCTTCAGACCCTGCCAGCTTGATACCAGCTTTCCAATGGAGTTAATGTTTAAGCCACTCTGCGTTTCCTTTGTGCCTTTACACAAGAGCAGGGACATTGTTCATTCCGATCTCCCTTAGCAGTGGATAATTTTTCTTTCCCTTGGGTGTAATTTGTCCCTGAAGGAAGTAGGACTGTGCCATGGTAAAGGAGAATTAGACCCTCTGCATTTCAGATACCCAGATTATTTTAATGTGTTGAGAAGTGAGTGTAAAAATAATTGAAAGAAAAGCCCCCGAAGAAATGCTGATTTTGCTTCAGCCCACAAATCAAATTGATTAACTTTCTAATACTACCCTGCCTTCAGCCATGGTAGGTATAAATTCCAAAAGTAATGTCTTGAGGAGAACCTGCTTATTTGGTGATTCATTGCAAAGAGCTGCAGCTGGAATGTCTGCTGTTATTTACACGTGTGTGCATGCTGTCATAAAACCACTGCACCTGGATATACCTAAAGTTATCACTATACCCATCTTCATTTGTAAAAGAGTTGAGAGGGTCTTGTCATGTCTATACTATGTACCACAGGTGAAGAAAATTAGACAGAGAAGTGAAGAAACTGAAAAATAAGATGGAGAAGTGAAAAATAAGGTGAAGGAAATAAGCTAGAGGCTGTGATGAACAGCTCTGAGTGATGGCCATAGTCTGAGCAGCAGCAAATCAAATGGGGTCACATGTGAGCTTGAAATTAGGGGAATCTTCCAGAAGTTCAGGTGAATCTGATGTTTCATCTGCCCTATGAGGGAGATAATACTTCAGAGGAATGGGCAAAAAGAGTGTGAATGAAATGAGCTGGTAGTGCAAGGCTTATTATCTTGAGTTTTATTGAAGTGAAAAATAAGAGCAAGAATGAATTGTTTGTGTTTCCTCCATAACATCTGCTCCCAGTTGCTCTGGTGCCAAGACACTGGTGATTCCCAAGGCCAGTGAACTGCTGCAGTTCCTGTGTCCCTTATTTAGCAGTGCTTTTTAAGAAGTGCTATTTTTGTACGGTGTTTCTTATGCTAAATTCAGCCTACTGATTAGAGGGGTAAAGCTGCATTTGTTTTCCTTTGTTGGAGCAAAGTATAAGTTGCATGGAAAAGTTCCTATTTTTAAAACAAAGGAAATCCAGTTGTGAAGTGACTTTATTTAAAACACAAGCGTTCCTGAGGAGTTCTTCCTTTACCTCAGGAGTGGTAGTGGAAAACACTTCTGTATGTCTGTTGTCTCTGTAGGAATTCCTCAGTTTTTAATGTTAACATCATAAAATGTCCAACTCCTTTCCTGTGCTGCTTGCTAACATGTACTTCACCCTGGCAGTTGAGAGGAAGGATCAAATGGAAATAGTAAAACGCCTAAAAAAAGTAAGATGATCTCGTTTGTTTATTTTTCATTGTATATAATAGTCTTCCACTAACTTATAAAATGTAATTTATTGAAAGTGCAACTTTCTAAGTGTGAAAGTTGGTAACTGTGGCAGCCAGTGCTGCATAGAACTGTCCCCTTCATGGGGCAGGGAGGGGACATTCAGCACCTTTCTTTGGTCCTACGGGTGTGCATCCTGAAGTGTCAGGCAGGACAGAAGAGGTGCCAGAACCTCCCCTGGCAGGAACAGGCAGCACAGCTCTCCTCAAAGCCATTTTTCTCTGTCTGCTTCAGGTTGCACTTTGCCCTGTGCTCTGTTGTTAATGGTCAGGACCATGCAGGATCCTGGGTTTTTCTTGCATTATCCAGACTCTAATTGCAAAGATAAGATCAGAAAGGATTTAAAGGCAGTTTGTTGTACAGGCTGTGCCTCAGCCCAGCTCTGTTGGCCATGGGGAGGTTCTTTAGTTGCACTATTGAGGATGAGTCAGCTTTGCCTTTAACATCCAGTTCTTGGAAGAAATAAAAAATGAGCTGGAGGTGATGAACCTGACCTTTGAAGTGAGTCATGTACAGGGCCAAAATACATGAGAAAAGATCAGAATATTCTTAATTTTCTTCTTTTTACGTCCCTGCAGACTACAGGTTTTCCCTTTGCTCTTGGATGAATTCTATTCGTGTATCTTCAAAACAGAGAACGATCACAGGGGATTATAATCAGAATGTTCCAATGCAGCCCTTCCAGGTTACTGGCAGCAATAATTCGCAAAGAAAAAGAGCTACAAATAAATGAATAGTGTATAAGATTTTTTTAAACAAAAATAATTGATGGATGAGCAAACTAGCACACAGGGCAACAGATGCCTTTCTCCAGGCAATGTAGAACCTTGTTACCCAGACAGTGGTGTCACATTGTATTAAATCTACCGAAGTCATCCCCCTGCTGTGAATTTTTTCAGTCAGTCCTCACATCCATAGGAGAATTTTTACTTTTGCTCTGTTCCGAACACACATTTATGCCTTCATTTCTGCACTTTAAAAGATGCAACTTGTATATAAGGTAACACAATTTATTTTTAATGTCTCATATTTAATTTTTCGTAGCTGTTTATGAAGTGTCTCATGTTTAGTGAAGTGTGTGCTGCTGTGTGAGCCTTTAAATCCGTGCAGGGCTCTGGGCACCCCCAAAACCAGCACGCTGAGGGCTCTGCTGTCGGCGTACATTTGGGAGGGCTGTTGATTTTCTGATTGGGTTTTCTCTGCAGATTCTGAAAAGATCATCCCTAGTGTTGTTTTCTTAAATCAAAATGCCTGTCTGAGCAGAGAATGCCTGGAGCATTCCTTACACCCAGCAGGAAATGTCCCTGGTGTTTGGAATTTTGTCTGACACGCTCAAGACATTTCGGATTCTTTTTGCAAATTGTGCTGCTTGTGGTCCTGCCACGAATACAGCGTGGCTGAGGTATCAGCACATGTGAGGTAGATGTAAGTATGGGTTATGCTTCTTGTGGTTAACTTGGTGAAACAGCTTCAGCAGGAAAAATACAAGTGCTGTGCAAGTTCTGCCCATATCCATTAGAAAAAGTTTGGGTTTTGGTTGTTCTGTAGCTTGTTGATGCTAATCTGGGGCAATACTCTCAGTTTCTTTTCTGGGGGAAAGTGAAATTGTTCTACAAGCAGCTTCTATGGCTCATTTTCTTACAGTTAATTTTCCACATTAATTTATCTGTAAAATTTTTGCATTCATGCAAGACTAGTAATTAAATTGCTTCAAGCCCTTGATTTATTTTTTTTTTAAATGAGCATTGTGTAGCAGCATCATGAGAAAGGGGGTGTCAGACTGTGCAACTAATCATTGAAAGCCAATGTCAAGCCTCTGGAGATGGACAAGAAGCTCATTTGGAAGCATGAAGTACTGTTTCCTTTTCTCTTGCACTTCAGTCTGCTCAGTTTGGTCAGCATTTGCCTTTATCTTGTCTTGGACTACCTGACTTGATGAATTCTTAATCTGCACTCTACTTGTCTCCATTAACAGCTGCAGTGGATTGATTTGCATAGGTTAAGTGCTAGACCTCATCTGACTCCAGTAAAATGTTGCTTCTCAGGCACAATTATATTGTCAGAATTGTTACATACAGTGAATAAATGAAGAACAGGGAGAGAGGGCATCAGGGAGAAAAAGGACAAAACTCATTAAATTTGTATTAAGAAGCCAAAAGCTTTTTCAACAAAAAATAGGAAGGATGAGGGAAGAGTGCATGGTAATGTTTTCCACAGGTTTGTTTTTTGGACTGGTGCTGCTTTCTTGCCAAGAAGTTTAACAGGGTCAGTAATGCCAAGTTCCAAAATGAATTGTGAAATCCCACAGTAACAGTGTGGTGCCTGTTTGCCTGTCCCCACTGGACCCTGAAGGAGTTGCTGAGCTGGGGTGGGGAAGGAGGAGCAGAGGATCCCTGGCACGGGCAGAGCTCGGGAGGCAGCAGGTCCCGGCTGGTGCCAGCGCGGCTGTCACTGTGCCTGATGCTGCCCGTGTCTGCTGGCCTCTCCTTGCTGCTGCCTCCAGGGTCTGTTTGGAGTTGGCAGGTGTGAGAGCTCGAGTGAGAGGTGTTGCCCTGCTGTTAATGCATTCAGTGCTTGCTGCCAAGCGCAGCACAGAAAATGGGAAATACTCCATTTATTAATCACCAGGAAGGGCAGCCATTGTGTGTGAGAAGATGGGATTGTCACAAGAAACCTGTCTCTCTCAAAATGTGTTTGAAGTTTCACAGCTTTTCCAGGATCCCACCTGGCCAGCTCCCCACAGTTTATGTGCCAGCTGGGATGTTCTGTGGTGTGGAATATCCCTGTGGCCAGTTTGGGTCAGCTGTCATGGCCATGCTCCCTCCCAGATTCCTGGGCACCTCCTCACTGGCAGGGCTTGGGAAACTGGAAAATCCTTGATTTAGAGTAAGCACTACTCAGTAACGACCAAAACATCAGTGTGTCATCATTATTCTTATCCTAAATCCAAAACACAGCACTGTCCCACCTACTGAGAAGAAAACTAAGTCTCTCCTAGGACATGCCTCTACATGACTTCAAATCTCTTTTTTAATATACAGATTGTTGGGTGAGTGGAGTTCAGTTCTGGCGTAGCTGGGATTAACTTTTGTCTTTTTTCATTGAAGATTTATGTTGGACTAATCTGGAAAATGTTGCGGTGGATGTTGTTAACAGAAGAATCACTGAAGTCAGTGGATTGGACAGAAAATCACCAACTGCAGGGATGGATCAGCATCCTCTGCAGAAATCAGGGCGTGTTTCATGGCCACCCGGGCAGGGCAGGTGGTGAGGGGTGTAACAGGTACCAGAGCTGTGTTTCTCCAGGGGACAGCCTCTGGAAACCTCCACCACTGCCGAAATCAACTGTGGGGACTCTGAGAGTGCACACAGCTCTTTGCTGAGGTGCCACAGAGTGGCTGGGCTGCCCTCGCACATGAGGGAACTTGGCTACCCTTCAGAAGGCTTTGGCTCAGTTTTTGGCTTTTACCACCTGTTATTACTCCAAAATGTTTGAGTCATTTATTCTTTGTTCCTTAATGCTTTTTTTTTTCTGAGCAAGCAATTGAAATATTTCAAGCTTACATTTATTTGTCACTTCCAAACACACTGAGGATATATACAAATACATTCTGTTCTCTCCTTATTGCAAGGATTACAAGTGGAAATCCCGCATCTGAGATTTCATTGCTGGCTTTCTGTCTGTGTATTTCTTAGGCTAGAAGTGGTCCAGTAACTCCTGATACTGTTTCAGGTGATTGTTCATCGTTATGGATTTAGTTGGGATGGGGAACACAGGTGGGCCTTATCCTGGTTCATGAGAAAGGATGCTGAGAGAAATTGCCGCTGTGATGAACAGAGATGTAAGTGAAAAGAAACAGGCTTATAACTAAGGATCAGTGAAAGTGGGATAGTCACTGCCCTAGCTATATTCATTCCTACAAATAACATGATAAAATGTATTCTCTTCATGTGGGACTGGCTGTGTTATCTCTCCTAAACTGTTTTCCACTCTGCAGAATTTAAGTAGGGTGTGAAAGTTGCTGGCCTGAACTGCCATCAATTATTCCTGCTCTCCTTTCACCTCCTCACCCTTCCATTTCTGCTGAATTCCTTTTAATAACATTTTTAAAACCTGGTAACCCATTATTGCTTGTTCCCCTTTAAAGTCAGCTGAGCAGTATTGATTTGTAGCAATTGCAGAGGGATCCATTAGCCAAGGTCAGATGTGGCCTGACAAACCCCGCGGGGCTGAGGGTCAGAGCAGGCAGTGCAGGTCGTGTCCACCCTGGGAAGTGCAGAAGAGACTCACCAAGGCACACAAGGCACACAGGGGACCTTTAGCATTCAGCAGGACACAACTATTTATTGCATTTCCGAGGAACTGCTCTGTGCAGTGTCTTGATATTATAAAATTATTTCCTGATTTAAATCACACCTTTGAAAATAGAACACGAGCTAAGAGCTTCTGGTTTCAGCCCCCAGAAGTGTCTGGCATCTCACAGAGCCTGATTGCCACTTTTAATTGCACCCTGAAAAACAGATTTAACAGCTTGAGAAATGCTGATTGCTGAGCTCCTCCTGTGGGGGTGAGTGGTGGATCTGCTCAGGAGGAACGTTCTGCACTTTGTCATCTGCCCCAGGTGCAGCAGCACCATTCAGCCAGGAGAGGAGCTGCCCACAGCTGAGGAGATGTCCTGGTACTGTACCAGGGTGTCTCTACTTCAGCTGAACTGATTTCCACTATCCTCTGTTTATGCTCAGATTAACAGGCAGGCTGGAATTCCAGGTGTGGGCAGACGTGCAGGAGCTCCTGTGATAAGCTGAGGTGTTTCAGTCTCTGTTGCTCAGAGTGGCCTTCTCGGCGTGGATGTTTTATAAACCTGACACTTAATGCCAGATTTCTACAGAAGAAAGTTATTCACACGATGATATTCCCAGTTCGGCTGACTCTATACATCCTGAAGCCAGTGGTTAATTCAGTCAGATTTGAATGTCTCACCTGCTTGGGTGTTAGTCATGGGGGCATCAGGCAGAAATCTGGAAAACCTCACTGGGGCGGATGCCCAGGCAGTGAGCCTTAGGAGACGATTCAGATAAACAGTTTAACAACTTTTGTTCATTGGAAAGGTTAGTTTATCTATTCAAAACATGAATATCTTGCATGCAGAAAGTTTTGAAATTGATTTAAGAAAGTTATACTTAAAATAACAAGTTTTTGGTTTCAAATAGCATGAAAAACATTAAATATAATATTGAAATTCCATTTTTAGGGCTTGCATTGGTAAATAAAAAATTGTCAATTTATATTTTTTTCATATTGAAAATTTTAAAGACAAATTGTGATAAAGCATTACTTGAACAGTTTTTCTTTAGCCTCAGCAGAATTAGTAGAGAAATCTGCTGATAGTGTGGATTTAGTGATGCAAAATCATAAATTATTTCTAATCACTCAAAAATGGGCCAAGTGCTGCCCACCTTAATGTAGTTTTTGGCAAAAAAAGCAGTATTTTCAGAAGACAGTGTATAATGCACACAGCAGGATGGAGAGGTAACAGACTGTCCAGCATGACTGATGGCAGCTTTCATAAGAGAATTTTAGATTTAACCTCTGACAATTACCTTTGGGAATTTGTGCAGAAACAAAATAGAAGAATCAGAGGGTGCTGCTGGTTTTTCCTGAGCTGCATCTGCTTTGAACTGTGTGACCTGATAAAGCATTTCCACCCTGCTAGTTTGGCCTTTGACTGTATATTTGAGTTTTATTTACTGTTCTTTTTTTCTGGCTTATATTGCTGTCTATATTCATAAAAATATATTCCTGGGGCTGTAGTTAATACCTTGATCTTTAAGCATAGGTTCCTTACCTTTTGACTTCCTGCATTTCTGACTTGCCTGTCCTGTACTACAGAGATGCTCTGCCCAGATTCTGTGTTTGTATTAGAATGTGTTTATTTACTCATATCATAAATACATGTGCATTAAAAGTAAAGTGAAATATGTCAATATAAAAGTGTGTACATGCGTATACATTCCAGTTGTTGGCTTTTGCCCTCAAAATGCCTTCTGGACACCTAAATTGCTTTATTTTCTGGGAGTCAAGTCTCCTCCTCTTCCCAGCTCTGAGTGAGGTGAGGCAGCCAGGTCTGAGCTCTTTGTTACCTCCACAGGGAGATTTTTATTGTTATTTTTGTAGGCACCAGGCCTGTGAAGCCAGGTCATCTCTCTTTGCACATCTTTAATCAGATCATCCACTGAGAACACGGGGGTTTATGGCAGAGCTGACTGTTATTGCAAATTAATCTGGTGCTTCTGCACCTTCCGTGCCTTTGGCTCTGGGCCTCGTATTGCTCTTAATAGTTTGTTAATACCAAATAATGCAAAAACACTGCTTCCTTAAGCACTTAATAGGATGTGCTGTAATGGAGATAAATGGCCTGTAACGCTCTTCCCTTCTGTTTTAGGAAAATGCACTGAAGGATGCTGTGCAGGAGAGGAACCGCCTGAGCCTTCAGCATGCGAGTGCGTCCCCCCGCGCAGGGCAGAGTGGCCAGGTAACAGCCCAGCTCCCTGCTGCTCGCTCACTCGCTGCCTGCTGCAGGGACCGGCCTGCACGCGGGGAAAAATGGAGTTTGCAGTCTTTTGTTTATGATTTGCCTGCTTCTCTGTGACAACATGAAAAAAATTTAATTGAAAATGAATTGCAAAAAGTTGTCTTAGGAACAAATGTGATTTTCATGTGAACATTCAGGACACGCTGCTGGACTTTAGAGAGGTGCATCATTCCTCTGATGCCTGTTTTCTTAGTACTGTAAATTGGTATTAGACTTTGGTAAAGGACTTCTTTGATGACTTTAGTGAGACTCGATTGAAGAATTCTTTTATTTTTCTGAAAAATTCCTATCTATCAGTTGGGTTTTTCTTTGACCCTTGTGAGTCCTAAAATTGCAGTTTTAAATTTCTCAGTAAAACGTTGAAAAGCTCTTGTCCAGCAGCAAATGCCCCGAACTCTCTCTAGCAGTTATTTCCCCTGCCACATGGAGTAGTCTCAGCTGTTCCAGGTACTGAGAGAAAACCTGGCTTAACAGCATTTAACAGTATTTTTCCTCAGTTCTTACTTGTGCATGGTAGGGACTAGAAGGTCTCTTTCTGCCTGCAGTGGGAATACAGCTCTGGCAAATTCTGCACGGGGTGGCTCTCCTGGGAGGAGGAGAGGCTGACGTGCCTTACCTCACCACATATGCATTCGGTGGAAGAAACATCATGAACCAGCCACTTTGCAGGGCTACATTTAGCTAAAAATAAAACTCCAATCTGGGATTTCTACAGGGCTTAAGTGAGTTGCTGGGCAACCTCATTGATACAGCAGGAGCTGTTACTCACAGAGCCCTCGCGGAGCCGCTCGCGTGGCGCTGGCGCTGGGGTGCGCTGGTTTAGGGCATTTATAGCATAAAATACACAACATAAAATCACCCCAGGACCCGGGGCTGCAGCAGAGCCGCTCCGAACTCCCAGGCCAGAGGGGCTGCTGAGGTCCCCAGGGCACTGCCAACCCCCAAAATCAGAGATGGCTCTGCATCTGGTCTGCATTTTGTGTGCAGCACCTGGTATCAAAGCAGACCTGACACTTCCTCTTGCTGACAAATCTAAATTGGTTTTTTATAAAAAGGCAGAGTTATAATACTTTATGATAGGAGGAAGCCATGTGTATCATAGCATCACTTAATTTTATTCGTCCATCTGTCTACAAATTTCTCCCCTTCCTAATGTGTTTCTCTTCTCCTTATTGTTGTTTACACATTACCTTTGCTCTTTACCTCACGAGACACATAAAGATAAAGTCTCACTTGGGCAGTTTTATATTCTAGTTGACACACAATAATGTGCATCAGTAATGCAATGAAGGCTCGGTCTTTGGTGACACTAAAAATGTGAGTCCTCTTACTGTCAGCAAGTGCACAGCTTACATGGTTGATAATGCTTTATTATAAGTTATGTTTGTCTTGAGGTGCATTGAGAAAATCTACTAAAACCAATTTATAATACAGAGGTCAACATTTGTCACATTAGCCACTAAGTTAGAAATAAAATTCCCTTTTACTATTGTAATGTCAGAATTTGTCATACTGTGGGCGCTTGTTTCTTCACAGATATTAAATACTGTGAAAGGCACAGAGCAAAAATTCTGGATATTTGCACTACTGGTCTCATATGACAGCCTCAATACAAGCAAAGACTTGTTAGAAGAGTACTGTCTCACTTCTAAAAATTTTAACAATATGTAATCTTAGTTGTATCCCCTGAATGTTAACAAACTTTTGCTTTCCTCCTTGCACAAGAGGTTTTCTGAGGTTTTTTACCACACACACTGAAGCTGAGGATAGATTGTGCAGTTGAGATTGCATTTTATTGTTCAGAATCTGTGAACCTCTACAGCTTTGGTGTGGAGGTTGGAGCACAATTCTGACAGAGTTAGGGCTCAGCCCTGAGGGGGAAAACCTGCCTAAATTAATTTATTATTTTTCACCCTTGAGAGCTGGCCTGAAAAACAGGCCAACTTTATCCAAGCAATGGGGCTGGAGGAGTGTTTGTGGATTCTGTTACGTAGCACTGAGAAAGCTACTGCTCATTTTCGTACAATGTACTTGCTGAAATGTGTCTCTGGAAAGGAGTAGGTATGAGGCTGGCTGCCTTTGAGTCCACCAAATAAAGCTACAATTGCACATAACTCACATGGGTTTGGTATCTGCTAAGTGGATCAAAATTGTATTCCAGGTGTGGAGTACCTGTGAGGAGATCTTGTGTCCTTGGGAGTGCTGCAGCACTGGTTTCACTTGTTTTCCTCTTTGTCTGAATATAAATGAGTTAGTGTTTTAAAATAGAAATAGAATAGGCCTTATACATTCAGAATGTGTTCCCACAGTACCCAAACCCACACCATTTTATGGTGCTTTGTCAGGAATGTTTTCTGAACAGTAGTTTGAGGAACTGGCAGGTCTCTGATGCCTGGAATAGAGACCTGTGGTGGTGATAAGGCTGATGGAGCTTTTCGCCAAGAACACGAACTGCTGGTTCCTGGGGATGGCTTTCAACAGCTGCTTTCTGTGGAAGTGTTTGGGAGGCTGAGGGCACTTTACAGAACCCTGGCCCTCAGACTGACTCTAATGAGGGCACAGTTAGTAAGTGTGAAGATCTAGGATGCAAAGTGAACGGGTTGATGAATCGAACAGAGAAGCATGACGGATCAAAATGTTCCCTGTTTCTGTCATGAAATCAGAACTGTTTCTGATGCACTCTATTTAGGTCAACTGTTTTTGCCACTGGGAACATTGATGTTTTGATATGCTCCGTGAGTATTTCAGGTTCATGTATATCCCATATGTTCTTAGGCAGCCTGCTTGGAGAGAGCATTAAAGTCACATTTAAGAACAAATGTTGTCTAAAAAAGAAAAAGGAAATGATAGTCTCATCAAGCTTTATGATGCCATATGGGTTATATAAATGTGTACATCACAGCATTCTATGCAACACATGATCTTCAGAGGAGGAAGTCCCGGCAAGAATATCCTGTAGAAATATTAAAAGTTATCAGTGTTTCTGGAAGTAACAATAGTAATTGTCAGAAGGTGTTTGGAAGATTTGGTTCTGTTCTTTCCAATACTCAAAATCAAAACCTTGTTCAAAAGCTGGTCTGCCAGAAGAGAAAGCAGAGAAATTATCAGAATCATTGGTGTATTCCTAAGCTGTGACTAATTTAGGTAGGCACATTGGGATCCTAAATGAAAGGTCCTGAGATGTGCAAAATATCTGCATTTCTACCTGTCCCTAATCCATCTCTTTCCAAAAGTACACCAGCAGCCTGATAAGAACTGTTTGCTCTGAGAGCCCGGTCCCTGCCAGCAGGGGAAAGCTCAGAGCAGAGGGGTGACCTGCTCCCTACCTCCCAAAAATATTCAGAATATGACGGGTAGTGGTTTTAGAAAAAGTTCTTTCCAAAGGTGATCAGTTGGCGTGAGTTGTTTTGGAGACAGGGAAAACTAAAGTCTGACAAAAATAACCTCTTCTTGTAATGGGTTCAAAATATTGTGCTTCATTAATCCCCAGGAAATTAACTGAGAATCCCAGACAACAACAGGATTGCATCATTGATATTGATACCTCACTGCTTCCTTTTTCCACTCCATTATCCTTCAACAATATACAGTGACTGCTCTGAGCAATGGAAGACAATACAAAGGATGCAGGAGTTAATAGATTCTGAAAACCCATTGTTTAATAGTTTCCTTCATTACAAAGAACTGAGAGGAGAGGAAAATAAAAATCTGTGAGCAGAAAAAAAAACCCATGAGGTTGACAATAATTGCATCAGTTCTTGTGGAAAACATGATTTGTTCCATTTTCCTCTCTTTTTTTCTAGTCCACTGCACTCCAAAGAGCCCTTCTGCAAAGCTCAATGTGAGGGCTGGCTGCAACCATTTAGATTGTTTGGTCCATGGCAAAATTTACAAGTTAACAAACTGGAGCCAGAAGGCAAATAAAAAGGCTGAATCAGCTTTCAAAACATTGCATTAGAAAATGGCCAGGAGAGCTATCCATGTCAGAGATTGCTTAATGCCATTCCCTCTAAAAATAAAAATTAAAACAAATACAGTAATCAAACTGGGAGGAGTGGGGGGAGGAAGGAACTTGTCACTTCCTTAAGTGGAGTCAGTGGGAACCAGGAGCTGCCCAGGATCAAATCCTGAGCACTGGGCTGGTTTGCCTGTCCCTGGCCAGGGACCTGCCAGCCTGGTCTGTGCTGCAGGAACAAAGGAAAACAGATGCTGCTTGGAACTCACTGGAAATATTATTGCTTTCTTACCTTCTGTAAACATGGCAGAAAAGTGCAATAGTATGTGAAAATAATATTGGGGTTTTTACCCAGGTGTTTTTTCCTGCTGGGTTTTTTCTTAATGTAAAAAATGAGTTTCTGATACAATGCAAGCTGTAATAATCTTGTTATGCATCAACATAGGTCTCAAACTCATAAAGTGATCAGGGCTAAGAAATCAAATTTTCAACTGATCTGAATCAAAGAAAGAACTTTTTCATGGCAGGCTAAAGTAATTCAATGCATTTTCTTGTTTTCTGTGTCTGTTTATGAAGGCACTATCACTGATGAATCACAAAATCTGTATAAAAAGATTTGATCGTACTGAACTGGTTAATGTAGGACCAAGTAAATTAAATCATAAAACAAATCTTACTTTATGAGTATCTGATCTTTTAAATACCTTCTGTATAGAAATACTTTAAGGGACAGCAAGGGGTTTATTGCAGAAGAATATTTATTTTTGAATTGTAGGTGCACTGATTTCAGGTGTTAACACAGGCTGATCATGTATATTTGAGTTTATTCTGAAGTCAGTTTATACTTAAAAGAGTCCAAAAGAAATGTAAATTTGAGTTTTATACACATATATATATATATATATCTATGTTAGATCTCTGTGTCTTTATACAGCATGCCCATCTCTGAGGCCTCTGAGATCCAGAGAATTTAGAAATGTTTTGATTGTCATTCATTGTGTGCATTATACAGTATATTTATTTAAATTTACGTGGCTTATGCATAACTACACTTTGGTTGCCAGACTGTAGTCCCTGCTGAAAGAAAACATTCCATGTGCATGAGACACACACAGCTTCCTCAAGGAACTTTCCCTTTTGGGGTTCTGTGCTTTTTTCCTATTTCCTTTGAATTTTTCCTTTTTTCATTTTAACATGCAGAAATATTTGTGTCAGATGTAGTTTTGCCTTCATTCATCAGCAATTTGGGCAATAATCCCATTTTATTTTTTCTAGGTAAAATCAGACTATGACCATCTTCGAGAAACCCTTCTCAGAGTGACCAAAGAACGAGATTTGGCTGTAAGGGGAAAACACCAGCTCCAAGCCAAGCTGGAGAACTTAGAGCAGGTCCTAAAGGTGTGTATAAATCCCAAACTCCACCAATCCAGCACTTCATTGCTCCTTCATTATTCCTGACCTCACCCAGGGAGGGCATTGCAAACCCGGGGACTGAATGCCCTCGTGGTTATGATCAAATGTGTGGGATGCAGTGCACCAGGTACTGACAGGGGATCCCAAACCAGCTGAGAGACACATTTAGAGACCTTGATCTGATACTTTATAAGTAATTGTGTGTAGATTTTCGCTCTAGAGTTATTTCAGTCAAAATGAGAAAAAGAGGATGAGACTTTGAACAAACTGCCAAGATATTTTACTTCAGAGAGCTGTGTCTGCCAGTCTGACTGGCTGCAAAATATTATTGTGGCCTTTACATTTATTCTGTACATCTCACTGTTCTGTTCAAGAGCTTCTTCAGAAATCTTCCTTCACTGAAACAAAAACTCTCTGGTGGATACAGAGATCCTGGCTTTTCGTGTTCAGTGCTTTTCTCCCCTGAGCAGAACCCTTGTGAGCTGGCAGAGTACCTTGAACAGACTTGAAGCCCTACAGCTCCTTTTTAGCACTAAGTTGTGCCCAGGCAGATGCAGTTCATCGTGTATTTCATGTGTCCTCATATGCTCTGGAAATTAGTAGTTTGGGAAAATGGCTTGCAGCTTTCCAGCCATTGGAAAAAAGTTTTGAGAAATATTTAGCCGAGTTTCCATGTCTAAAAAGAAGTTCAGTTTCTCTTTTGAGAAATTCAGCATGTATCAACAAAGCAGAAAAGGGAAGATGAAGAACTGCTGAATTAGCTGACTTCTGAAACTGTTCACAGTGCCTCTCGTGCAGAAGGGTTTGATTTTTGCTGTGTGCAGCCAGCGTTTCCCATTCATCCCCGGGCTGGAGCTCACCCACCTGCGAGCACAGATGAGGAGGCTTTTGATAGCAGTGCTTGGGTGAGGATTTGCTCCCCATTCAGCCCCGTGTGTGAGCTGGGCTCTGTGAGCAGGGCTGGGTCCCTGAGAGCCCTGTGAGCCTGTCCTGGCATCACCTACGGCTCCTTTGGGAGCTCTGGAGCCACTCCCATGGGGAGGAATGGGGTTCTGTGTTCTGCCTGCAGCTGCAGGGACACAGTGGGAGCCAGGGTGGGCTGTTCATTGTCAAACGCCCCTGGAGCCCACGAGGAAGCAGAGGAAACAAGAACCACTGAAGTCTCTGAAGTGCTCTTTCAGCAGCAGTTTGTACTCTACAGCTCTCTGGCTCTGTAGTTGGAAAGAAAACTGATAAATGCACAATGTTCCTTCTCTGCTGCCTTTGATTTGTGCCTCTGGTCTGAAAGATCCACTGAAGAGGTTCCTTCTCCACACCTTTAAGGGACAGAGCATTATTTGAGAATTGTATTGAAGGGAGTCCCCTGTGTGTTTTCTGTGCTCTTTCAAGTGCGGGTTTGCCTCCTGGTGCTGCAGCAGCGTTACCAGGACCTCCAGAGAGGGTGCACGGGGGAAGTGTGGATTTACACCTTAGGAAGTTCCAGCATGCCTGACAGTGAGGACAGTGATGGCACAGACAAGAGGATTGTCACCTCCTGCACAGACTGTGGCCACGTGCTCATCGTGGGAGCAGCCCTGGAGGAGTTCAGCAGCTCAGAGCTTTGTCCCTTTGTCCGCAGGTCCTCCCTGCCCTGCAGTGTCAGCAGCTGAAGTGCAGAGAGGGCACAGAATAGACCTGCAGAGAACCAGTTTGGGATGGGTGTGTGAGGAGAGGAATTGCTCTGCTTTAGGGGGAATGTGGTTCTTGTGCCAGGGCAGGGACAGATGCTGGGTGAGGAGATCCCTGCTGCTTTAAATACTAAGTAGATCATGACAATACTAAAATGGCTGAGAGGTACTTTTAGGTTAACACAGATGACCAAATGGTCTTTTCTGACCTTAAAATCTGCAAACTCCAGATCATTAAATAGATATTTTAGGAACCACAGGAATTGAAAGCTGGGGAAGATCACAGATCATGGATCACAATCTGTTTCTTCATTACATTCTACAGATTCACTGTATGTTCACAGTATTATTTATTTATTGACCTTTTCAAAGGACTAGAAGTGTTCTGTAGTAGCTTTTGTAAAATTGTAAGAACTCAACAGTATCAAAATGCGCTGTACCAAATCTGGTAGTAAACCTTGAGAGAGTGAAATGAGACTCTTTTTTTCTGATAATTAAAGGGTTTAATTAAAGCTGTGAAAATTATTTGATTGCCTCACCATTTCTTGAATTTAAGAAATGTGCTGATGCTGCATCAGTGTCAAGTTTTACATGAGATGTGATGGAAGCTGCTGAGCTTGGTAAATGTAACTTCATGTTAATTTAAATAATGAGGAAGACTAGTTGGTAAAACGGGCTTTGTTCATTCAGATAAGATGAGAATCGGAGCCATTCTTTTTGGTCATAAAATACTGAGAATAGATATTACCCCTGAACTTCTGTGCAGTGTGCAGTGCAGAATTGTCTACAAAACATTAAATCCTCACAAAAGTCCTAGAAAACGAACCATATTGAGGGTCAAAACTTACAAGGTGGAAAATCTTTTTTTGTTATTGTTGCTTTTAATCAAATGAAAAAGAAATAAATCTCAAGCAGAGGCCAAATGGAGAAATTTCTGCTTCTTTTGCAAACATATCCAGACTGAGAGATATCAGCCTCCCTGGACTGTCCCTCTGTGCTGTGGGTTATGTGCAGCAGGGAATAACAGCTCATTACAGGTTAGAAATATGCTTGATAAAATTTTCTGTTGTACACAATAAGAGATATTTTGGGCTGTTCTTGACAATTTTATCCGTGCATTTGTTTTTCCAAGTGCTGATTTCTCATAGGTTTGTGTGTAATAACATGGTGCTGCAGATAAGACATTGTGCCTCTGCTCTGAGACTATTATGGGAATAATATCTAATTTGGAAAATAAAAACTTTAATACCAGTTTCACTAGGGAAGAGATCAGAATCTAGAAGGAGATCTTTCTTAACTCCCATTTATTAAGAGAGTGTTTGAAAGTTACAGTGATGCTGGGGGAATAATATTAACCTGTAATGAAAAAGATTTCTATCTGCAAAGGGTATCTTGACATTGTTCAGCTTGTGCTCTTCCCAGGAACCTTTCTCATATTGCTTTGCGTCATTAGCATCAAATATACTTTGGAAGTTGGTTTTGAGTACTGTATAGTCCCTTTTGTCCAAATCCACCTGTGTTAGTTTTGTTCTGTCTAATTCTCTGCAGATAAGAGGCAGAGATCAGCAAAGGTAAGCTGTTTCTTTTGGGTCAGCATTTGCAAAACAAATCACAGCAGCATATCCTAGATAAAGAGGCACTCAGGGCATTGGCAAGGTAATTTTTTTCCACGCTTTGGTTTTTCAGCACAATGCCCCATAAAAGCGTGTGCCTGCTGGCTGAAATGGGTCCTGCTCCCTTGAGCATCCCCAAGGCCCCATCCCAGGCAGTGCCAGAGCCGTGGATCCTGTGAGGGGTCGATGTCCCAATGCCCGAGTTTCGCTTTGGCTAAACACCTCCTAGTCCTGACCGAAGTCAAACCCGACCTGGTTTCCCTCCTGCCTCTGAGGATGCCAGGGAGGTCTCTGTGGAGGGAACACAGCATCCCTGGCCATGCAGCTTGTGTGGCTGAGCTGGAATTGTCACAGGGCCCTGACAGTTCTCCCTCTCCCCTGCACAGCACATGCGAGAGGCTGCGGAGCGGCGGCAGCAGCTGGAGCTGGAGCATGAGCAAGCCTTGGCTGTCCTCAACGCCAAACAGCAGGAAATCGAGCTCCTGCAGAAGGTACGTGGGACAGGGAAAGGGCAGAAATGGAGCTCCTGCAGAAGGGTGTGGGACAGGGAAAGGGCAGAAATGGAGCTCCTGCAGAAGGGTGTGGGACAGGGAAAGGGCAGAAATGGAGCTCCTGCAGAAGGTACGTGGGACAGGGAAAGGGCAGAAATGGAGCTCCTGCAGGAGGGATGTGGGACAGGGGAGCCAGGTGGGACCAGAGCTGCAGAGACAGAGAAAACATCACGGGACGGCTCTCCTGGTCTGAAGGAACTCCCACCCTGCTGCCAGGCTGGCCCTGCTCTGGATTGCTCCCTGTTGGCTGTGCATGCTGGCTGTGCTGAGGCATTTAGAAATGTCCATGCCAGTGAACATTCACCTGACCCCAGTGCACCTGAGTTCTGCTGCTTCCCAGCAGGGAAAGGAGGGACACAAACTCGTGTTTCCTTTGTATTTCCATTGCTTCCCTCTTTGTTTGCCTTGGTAATACTTGGGCATTTCTTAGATGTCACAAAGGAATCCGGTCTTAATTTCTTAGTTTCTAATCAAAACACAAGGTCTGTACCATTTCCAGTGTGCTGTTAACATTCTCACTGACATATCCATGTTTTGTTAGGATTTCTTTGGCTTCCTCTTCTAGACATACAATTCTTGCTACCTTTCTCCAGTAAGTTAAAAAAAGTGTTGTCAAGGCACTTACACATCACAGTTATCTTCCTTTTCAAGAAGGTGTTGTTTTGGTGTCCAGCCAGCATCAGCCCACCACAGAAACTCAACAGTTGCTTAAATACCTCATTTCCAAGGTCATTCTCTAATTCAGAAATCACTTTAACACTTCGTTTTTTCACACTGCAATTTCTCAGTATTCATTACATTACAAAAAACACAATATTGAGTTTCAGTCTTGCCAAAGTTACTTAAAGCTGCAATTGTCTCAGTGCTAATGTTGAATTTTCTGATTGCTGGACTAGATTAAAACACAGAAATAATGCTGCTAATGATAATTTGATAGAGAATTGGCACGGGGGGACCTTCTCGGCAGAATAAAAGATGTATCTAATATAGTTGCTTGAAATAGAAAGCTGTAGTTGACCAAATGAAATCTTCCAGTTAATTTTCTTTTACTCTTTCTCAATAAATGTACTTAGGCACACTGCAAAATGCCATTTCTAGTTATATTCAGCTGTTGTTATTAGAACTGCCTCATAAATTTTGGACTTAAATTTCCTGGCAAAGGAAAGAAGTCAAAGAAAGATTCAGCATTTCTTGCTAATTTTTGTTACATTCTTCTAATAAATCCTCATCTGGACTGGCAGCAGGAGACAAAGCTCTGTGCTCCTCTTTCTGCAGTCCCTGTGCTGAGCTGCAGCGGGGCAGGCGTTGAGCACAGCCCAGGTTGTGTTGTATTTGGTATCTCACCCAGTGCAACAAGCTCAGCAGATAAATATTTTAAATGAATCTGTTATCTGAGGAACTCTAACACATCACTCCCAGCTTTAAACAGGAACTGCTGGCTGACAGTTCATCCAGAGCTGGCCTCCCAATGGACTGAGTACATGTGTTAAATTCCTTCTTCCCTTTTCTTTTTTTTGTCTTGGAGTTATCTTCACTTGAGAAAGTATTTCCAAAGGCAAGTAGAAAGTCTGAGCAGTAGCAGGATGGCTTTTCACAGCACATCTTAGTGCCCTTGTAAAGGTGCTGATGAAGCACCAAAATGTGCACTTCGGAGCAGAGCCAGTTACTGCCACTGCCCACTGTGTTTGCTGTCACATTTTGAATATAAATAAGAGTTCATTCTCTTTTTAATATATGTTCAAACAGATCAGATTTTTCAGCCTACAAGGACGAACATAATATTGTCCATCAAAGTTTTGTGTTGATGGGGGCTCAGATGGTCTTTTTCTTTCAGAAAACCTTAATACAAGGCAGTTTGATGTTAGAGATAGCTATTGTTGCAGGTTCTGTAATCATTTGTCCAGAACTCAGACCCTGGGGAGATTTTATTAAACTTGCCATGATGGATGACTCAAGGCTTTCAATTGCCTGCTCTCATGTGTTTGCCGGTGCTTGTGGAGCCAGTATTTTATCCGTGCTTGCAGTCAGAGTCATTGCTGTGGCCCAGGCAGAAATGGGACGGTGCTGCGGGGTCGGGGGGGCTCTGTCACCCTGCGGGACAGGGAGGCGCAGCTGGGCTCTGTGCTTTTGGGTTGTGGATTTGGGCCCGTGGTTCTGGTTTGTGGATTTGGGTCTGTGGTTCTGGCTGTGGGTTTGGCTCTGTAGTTTTGGGTTGTGGATCTGGGTCTGTGGTTTTGGTGACTTCAGGGCCTGACCCAGCTCCCTCTGAGAGCAGGAAGGGAGCAGGGCAGCCCTGAGCAGAGAGGAAATCAAGTCAAACAGAGCTGCATCCGTGTCCACCCTGGGACTGTCTGGGACATTGAATTAGAAAGGCTGTGGGGTGTTGTCCTCCACTAAACAGGGGGGTTTAAGGCTTTTCTCTGGTGAGGAGTGTGCAGAATGATGCAATGGTTAACAAAATTCGTGCTTATCTTGGGCCAGCTTTGATAAAGGAGACAGTGAAAACTTAAATGGAAATAAAGTGAGGATAACTCAGTGAGTGCTGTTTCTTTGGTTTTAAGGTTTAGACTTTTCCCAACCAAAATTTGATAACTGGTTTTCTGAGCTACATGAAATACACTTTTCTGCCCTTGTTTATTCCCTCTTTTTGCCGTTGACTCAGTTGATTGGACCTTAAATGTTGCACTCCTCTTTTCAAACAGCCTCTCTTGTGGTTGCCTTGAGGTGTTTTGTGAGCTGTTCACTTTGCTGATGAATACTGTTGCTTCATTAAAAGAACGAGCTTCATTCTCCCAGCTGCTGTGAGAGGTTTCTGCACCACGAACCCCTCCATGTACAGCACCAAACTCCATTTCAGTTTGGGTTTAGAGGGTTTCAGGAGGGGTGTGAGGTGCTGTTGCAGTGTGTTGAGCCTGCCTGTGTTGGTCCAACAGAGCGCCACTGCTACTGAGCCTCGCTGAGATTCCATCTCCTAAAAATAATCAGTTACTGCGAGGCTGGGAGCCCGAGAGCCGGAGCAGTGCTGGCAGAGCCTCCCCTGCTAGAGGGAAACTGCCTTTGGATTTGAGGATAAATGTGCTTCTTTATGTGCTTAGAGCATATTCTATGTTGCATGACTAATTAATTTTCCTTCTTCCTCCTTTTCCCTCTTTTTCCTTTTCCCTATAAACAAGGCTCAGGTTGAAGCTAAGAAGGAGCATGAAGGAGCAGTTCAGTTGCTAGAGGTAAGATCCTCTGGGTTCCCTTGGTGTGTTCAGGTCCCTTCTGAATGGGATGACTTTACAGAATCATCACTTTTGAACATTTCAAGGAACATGCAGACAAATAGGGTTTTTGTTCTCTTCTGATGTAATTGCATCCTTTAAGGTTTGTAATTCAGTTAAAGAGTGCATTAAGCTGAGCTGTTAGAAGTGATGTTTCTCTTTTGGTACCATTTTTTGTAAAATACTGTTAAAGGGAGTGATTAATTATGAGAATTTTGATTTATTAGGCTGGAAATATAGCAGCAAATACCAATCAGTTACCTAGGGTTACTAATTAAATAGTGTCTAATAAACATAAAGCAACGTGTTAAAGAACCAGAAATTGTAAACCTAATGAAAGAATTGATACTTCAAAAAAACCTTCAAAGGGTGTGCTAGAGAGAGAACACTTCATGTTTCTGCCTGAGGAAAAGGCATTAAATGGTTATTAAGTGTTAACGTACGTATTGTAAAGCACATGCAAAAATATGGATTGATAATAGCAAGTGCATTGTCAATATTTCATTTAGAAATCTGCTTTTATCTGGAGGTAATTTCCAGTCTTGTTACCTCCCTGCAGTGTTTCTGTATGTGTACTTGCTGGCCATGCCTTGGGGAAAGGTGCCCTTTTTCTGCTGCATTGATCAACTTTAAAAAAAAATAAAAATTAAAGCATTTGTTTATTAGTATCTAGAAAAGTTAATATTCCCACAGAACGTGTTTTACTCATAGGCTTTCATTATCATCATATATATTAAGTTTGTTTTAGCTTCCAGACTGTAAGATGAAATTATTATGTAATGCCTGGTGGAAAGTATATGATACAGGAAAACAGAAACAAGACAGGCAAGAGATTATTTACCCCCCTCAGGCTAAGCACAATTCTTATTTAGCTGATTTGTCTGCTACCTCTGATTTGCATAACCCCAAAAAGATTTCCAAAGCTTTTGCTTTTTATTGCCCCAAGCACATTATTTTTTAGCATTTTATTTAATGTGCCTTTTGCAGTTTCAGATCAGCAGCAGTGTTGGTTTCTATAGCGTGGTTTGTGTTAATGCATGTTTTTACACGTGGAACTGTTCTAATAGACTTTGCTTTGAAATGTAAACAAAAGTATTCAAAACTGGTTTTATTTCTTTGTTTATTTCACATCTCTTTGTTTACTGTGTCTTGTTTGGGATTTATTGCTTTGCACTTCATCCAGAACACCTTGGACAGCATGCAGGTATTTTAGGGCATAAATTCTCCTTTCCCTGTCCTGACTCCTGCACTTTTCCCTTGAAAATGAGAACGATGGCCCTGCCCAACCTTGCATGGGATGCGTGCTAGAACCATTGTTATGCCAGCATGCTTTGCATTTATTGGCCTAATACCAAATTATCAAAATCAGAATTCTTTTTCTATAAGAAATTAATCTTGGCATGATTTAATGAGAACTTGGATCCTGGTGTTCAAAGTCAATTCCTTACGAGCATGCCCAGTAGGAATGGTTTGGTGGTTTCCTCAAGATTGTGACTTTCTGACTGTGTGGATTTTGTCTGAATTCAGATTGTTTCTTTGCTAGTACAGAGACTCTTAGATGTGATATTTTCACCTGAGGCTGATTGGAGCCACGCAGTGAAAGCCATTGCCGCTCTGTAACCAGTTAAACTGTGAGAGAACATGTGCGCAGCAGAACATGCTAATTACTGCTCTGAATTCAAACCTGTCCACTCGGAAAGTTGCTCATCATCTTACCTGTCCTGTGTGCTCAGTATCTGTCTTGTAACGGATGACGTCTGCTTCGTTTTCCATTTCAGAAGCCATTTGAGTTTTAGAAGCAGCACTCGGTGCAGTGTGAGGAGCTTGGCAGTTCCAAGTGACAGACACCCAGTCTGCTCTGCAGCAGGGAAAGTCTGGGCTCCAGCCACTGCTGTAGGCAGCTCCAGCTCTAGGGACGTCTGGGACACCCTTCCCAGGACAGGTTGTAGGGCAGGAACCACGGCACAGAATAAAAATTCAGAATTCTGAGCCTGTGAGCACGTCTTGCTCTGCAGGGTCACACACAAATTTTTAGATTTTCTGCAGCGAGGTGAGTCTGGCTGGCTGACAGTGAAGCAAGCACTTGCCTGAAGTCAAGGAACAAGGATGAGCATGGGTTGCCTCCTGGTAGCTCAGTCGTGGATCTTATGGCAAATTTTCTTTATGAAGTACCAGCTTCATGCTCACTCTTAACTCACAACACTACTAAAAATAAAGCAGTAAAGGCATTTTCCTTCCAGGCTTCGTACTGCCGTGAGAGAACAGCTTGCAATTGCTACTCAGAAGACAAAGAAGGCATTTACAGAAATGCAAATAATTTTTAAGTTAATAAATAATATTAATACCTTTTCAGAAGTGTTTTTAAGGCAACCTTGGCTTCTTGTTGAGGTCTGGATCGTGATGCTTTTATTTTTTTTTTTTTGTGCTAAAGTTTCTATAACTGCTCGTGGAAAGGTCAATATATGTTCTTAGAGAGTTGAACAGCTCATCCTTAAGCTTTTCATTGGAAAGTGGGGACCAAAAACCCAAAGCAAGTTTACGTCTTTGTTTGCTTAATGTCCTTGTGAAGTTGCCCATAGATGCCATTTTCATGGAGCAAATTAACAAGTAGCAAGGTCTGACATTTCAGTTGCTCAAAACCACAGTGAGAACATAAAAGACAAAAACCCCAAGCATTTCATGTTTGTGTAAAACTCCCACAATATCTGATTCTTGCTGTGTTTTGTTTCGTAGTCAATCAGATGAATACCCTGAGATTTCTTTAGCAGAGATAAATTAATTTGTGTGTTATGAATGCAAAGAAATTATGTCTTTAAAATTCACTCTAACTTAAAAAAGTATTTGTTACAAGAAAAGGAACAAAAAGTTCCACCTTGTGTAGTAGGAAATTTGGATTTTTGGTTTCTTCTGGGTACTGTAAGCATTTTCTTTAGCTAGGATCTTTCTGTGGGTGATAAGTCATATGTGTTGGTTTCTTGATACATAAAATGTGCAGTTTTTCTTATATGAACTGTAAGCCCCAGGCTTACAAAACCCCTTCTTGGCTGGTGCCTGGAGTACCTCGGAGTGGTTTGGCTTCACAGTGAGCAGCATTGTTTTTAAAGGCAGTTCAGCAGTGGCTGGGACCAAATTCTGCAGGAGCCACTGTGGGTTTTCTTTCTCTTGTTGGGTTATAACACATAAACATTAATGTAGCAATTTAGGAGGCTTCAACTCCTAATAGCAGAAGTCGGGCAAACCTCAGAAATCTACTTGATTTTGAGAGGAAGTTGGAAAAGCACACAAAACTGACATTCAGATGTGCAAAGAAGTCACAAAACTGTAGGATCTCTTTGCAGGCGTTCTTGGCAGTGATTTTTTTAGCACTGCCAAAATATATGATGGGAAATTTCCCCTTTGGAAGCCAACGGTGAAAGGAGAGATCACCTCAATATCCCAGGGCTGCCCATGGGTCGGGTTCCAGGTGTGGGTGAGAACTGGGAGGGAGGCTGGGGGGGGTCTGCTCATCCCAACCTGAGCCTGCCCTGGCTCGCTGGGCACTCAGCGAAGGTGCTGCAGCCAGCCCTGCCTGGTGCCAGTGCCCTGTGCCCTGGCAGAGCCATGTGCACCATCAGTGCCGTGTGCCCTGTTGGTGCCATGTGCCCTGGCAGTGCCACATGCCCTGTTGGTGGTCAGTGCCCTGTGCCCCGGCAGAGCCCTGTGCCCCTGGCAGTGCCCTGTGCCCCGGCAGAGCCCTGTGCCCCTGTTGGTGGTCAGTGCCCTGTGCCCCGGCAGTGCCACGTCCCCGTGTCGCCCTGCAGGCCAAGGTGCGGGAGCTGGAGGAGAAATGCCGGACGCAGAGCGAGCAGTTTAACCTCCTGTCCCGGGAGCTCGAGAGGTTCCGGCAGCAGGCGGGCAAGATCGACCTCCTCAGCAGCAACTCCCTCGCGTCCTCAGAGCTCTCTGGTCCCCCNCCCTGTTGGTGGTCAGTGCCCTGTGCCCCGGCAGAGCCCTGTGCCCCTGGCAGTGCCCTGTGCCCCGGCAGAGCCCTGTGCCCCTGTTGGTGGTCAGTGCCCTGTGCCCCGGCAGTGCCACGTCCCCGTGTCGCCCTGCAGGCCAAGGTGCGGGAGCTGGAGGAGAAATGCCGGACGCAGAGCGAGCAGTTTAACCTCCTGTCCCGGGAGCTCGAGAGGTTCCGGCAGCAGGCGGGCAAGATCGACCTCCTCAGCAGCAACTCCCTCGCGTCCTCAGAGCTCTCTGGTCCCCCCGGGAAATCCCTGTCCCAGCTGATGAATGGAATCGCCACTTCTCTAGGCAAAGGTAAGGTTCACTGGTGCCGGTGCTGCCCCAGGGCAAGGCTGTGGGGTACACGGAGCTTGCTGTACAGGTGAGGACAGAACCCACTCCTGTTCCTCTTTCGTGACTTGTTTAAATTTCAAAGTGTCACTTAAGCCTTCACTGAGCTTCTTCCAGTTTTATCTGGGCACTGCTGTGAGCAAAATTCTCTGTAATTGTTGTTGAGTGCAGTGATAAGAAACCTGTTCAGTGTTCAAATTATGTATTCTTCATGTGAAAATATAGCTCTGCTGTGAGAAGAAAAACTGTCTGCACATACAGGCTTTGTTGTAAACCCTTCCCCATCTCAGGGACTGGAGTAGGTCTGCTCTCTTGTTGAAGCAGGAGTTAATGGGGAAGGAAAGCACAGAGACCTCACACACTGCATTGGCCATTATGTAAAAAAACCCATTTAAATAGAGCTGGGTAGAAAATGGGGAAACTGAATGGAGTATTTTACTGACATGGAAATGGTTTGGGCTCGGTTTCACTTGTTCAGCAGAAATGATGCACTTCTTGTGAAAAATTTGAAAGCAAAACATTTTAAAAAGCAAAAAATAGTTTCAAAAGAAATGGAGAACATAAAGTAAAAAAAAAAAATTCATTTACATCTGTATTGATGTTCTTACACTTACAGTCCCCAGCACAGTCAACAGTATGTGTTTATCCAAGACCTGTGTTGAACTTTCACCAGGTCATCTCCTGCTGCCAGAGGCAACGGCTCTCCTAAGTGCAGAGCTTTGTAAACGATCCATTATTCCTAGGAAAATTACAAAGATCAAGGCAAGGGGTTACCTGGGGACACTTGAAAACAACTTCCCTGTGAATCACAGTTAGATTGTGTTATTCCCTGTAAATCCCAGTTAGATTGTGTGTTATTCCCTGTAAATCACGCTTTGGCCTGTGTGTTGTTCCATGTGAGGAGTGTGGTCAGTATCACCCAGGCTGGAATGACTTTAATTGTCCTGCAAAGAAACAGTTGTCAGGTCATTCTCATTACTTACAAATTCCCCCAGAGTTGTTTGAAAATAAGGATGAAAAGGAACTGAAAAATCAAATGGTCTCGACTTTTTTTCCTAAGCTTCTAGAAAAGCTCTGAGGCACAGGGGCCTGGGAATCAGAAATAATTTCCCTGCTGCTACAGATGAGCAGTTATTGCCAGTGAAGGGTGCTAAACTCGATGTGAAACCGAGTCAGAAGGAGCCAAGGTGACATCCTTGTCTCATTCCAGCTCAGTGACTCTGTGCTTTGTGTGCCTTGGCTCCCGGAACACACAACTGGAGCTTGGCAGCCGTGCCCTCTGTGGTGCCGGTGAGGACTCAGGCTTTTCTGGAGCTGCAGGTTTGCCCTAAGTGGATATTAAAGGGCACTGAATGGAGAATTCTGAGGGCATTTCCTGATAGACATAAGAATTTAGTAGAAAATTCCTTAATAGCAACAGCATTATCCCCTCATGTCTCTAAGGACAGGATTTTCAAAGCAACAATTAATTTAAAAGGAAAGGTAATTAGATATTGAACTGTCCTTTAGGCAAGAAGTGAAGGTCCAGCCTATCACTGAATTGATTTCATGAAAAATGAAAATCAGCTAAACCTTTTAAGGTGCTCAGTCAAACTCTCCAAACAAATTTATATTTATTCTTCTAGTGTTAATGGAAAGACGTTTTTAAAAGCTTCAAAACATGCCAAACTGAAATCTCCCAAGTAACCCTTGAGTAAAAGCACAGCAAGCACAGCCAGCTCTGTACCAAAGCCATTTAAAGGCCTTGCTCTCTAAACTTCCTCAAAACCTATTGATTTTGATGGGACTTAGAATTCAGGGCCTGCAGCACTTGTGTCTAAACATCAGAAATGCTTGGACAACATTCATCCTCAGCGAGAATGCACTGATCACAATAAAGTCGTGTTTGGGCAAGTGGGCAGGATTTCTAATTATTGAAACCAACCCTTTCCCAATAACGATGGGAGAGTACAGCAAGTTCTTCAAACCAGGAGTGTAATTATTTTTATTATGTGTGAGGAAGAAAGAGCACAAGAGGGAACACAGGGACAGCTTTCAAAGCAAAGCAAATGATGGAAATGAGATCTGTTTATGACCAGCTGCTTTGCCTTAATTGGTGATGTTTGACTGTACCAGGAAATGAAATAAACCCAGCCAGCATGGATTAGAGCATAAAAAGTTCACTTTAAACATACAATAATGTCACAATTGGATATAGAAGCCTTAAGATTTATTATTCATCAGTTAAGAAGCTCATTTAAATGGTCTTTCAGATAATTTAGGTAGTCCATATGGAATCAGCAATTGCAATAAATATAATGGGAAAGTCTAATTGTAATGCAAGTATGGGCAGCTTTAATTCTCCTGAAACATTTAAATTAGATCTGGTGCTCTTCCTTCCTTTTTCCTTAATAGGGTGTTCTTCAGACCTCCTTAACAAATATGTGCCAGTCATGGGAAAATAAAGGTCGTTTTGAGCATATATGGATTTAAAAGACTTCATGGACAAAACCCTGTGGCTTTATAAGATTCTTCTCTAGTATTTAAAGAGAAAAAAAAAAAGACATTTCTAGATGCTGCTCTGTGTTCTTATGAGCTGACCTCTTGTATATTTTATTTTTAACTCTGTTTTTCTTTCCAGAGGGGAAGTATAAAAGGAAAGGTGTTTTATTGTTTTGGTTTTTTTCTTGTTTGTTTTCTTTTTGTAGGTTTCCAGTTAACAAGCTTTAAAGCAGTCTGTAGGTCTGATTCCTTCACATTCTGCTGTTCAAGCCCAGGGCCATCAGTGTAATTGCCTTGGATGAACGAGAGGACCAGCTTTAATCAGTTTCTTTTTTTCGAGGCAAACTTAGGTCAGGTTTTCAATGCAGCCTTTTCTGCCCGTACTCCTGTATTCTCAGTCTGCAGGAGATTACAGATACTCAGGAGGAATGTGCTTCCTGCACTCTGAATCTCAATTCTAGTTTGTTTTTTTTTTTGCAAAGGCATTATTGATGATGCTTGTGTTTATTTTTTAACCCAGCTGTGGCACTACACACATAGAATCCGCAGGAATTTACATATCGTATTTGTCTCATAACCTTTTAAAAAGGCTCCTCTCCAGAATACACAGGAAGTCACTGCTGAAGGTGTTTGATAGGGCTGACACAAAAATCAGGTTTTTTCAGTTTATGTTGGATATTCAGTCCCTCTGCAGGACAGTGAGGATCTGTGGGGGCTGCGTGGGGTTACCAGCTCTGCCTGGGGCCAGAGCTGTGCCCAGGCCCTCGGTGCAGTGACAGCCACCACACACTTTTCTCTCCTATGTATTAAGGACTCGGGAGAAATTTGATGTACCTTGTTTTCCAAGTGAAAAAAAATTAGATCCGTATCTTCCAGCATCTTGATATTCCTGGAGTTCTTGCTAATGTGCGTTCCTGTGCTAGTTATTATCCTGTATGTGTGCAGAGCAAGGGCTGCATTGCCCTAGGACCTTCCTCCACACTTTGTACATAGTGCAAGGAACTTAAAACCAAAGCCTGGAGAATGCAGGAGGTCTGAGACCAAACAGCAGCTTCCTTTGAATGAATAATCACAGTTGGCCCAATTATTTATAGCTTGGCGCTGACAGGCTGATATGGCAAACACATAATAGCAAACAGAAGGAGCTAAATTGGCTAAAGGTTCCTGAGCGGGGAGGACTTTCCTGTTATATATGTGAGAAAGGTTCCAAGAATAAAAAATGTGCCCTTTTCCAGCCTGGGGATTGCTCTACGTGGGGCTGGTTGTAATTAATCTTTGGTACGGTGAGTTGTGTATTTCCCTGCTGCCAGTGTGCTTAAGCTGTCCTGCTGTAAATTAGAGTGATGCTGAGAAAATTAATCATATTGGGCTAATGAGCACACCAGAAAAACCCTCTGAGGATATTCTTGGAGCCTGTTCTCCTCTGCAGTACGAATAAAGAGGTTCCACTGATAATTCCCAGTGACGTGAACTGGGAATCTTGAACTTCAGTAGCAAAACGTTGCTGTCCACACTTGCGGCAGAGCAGGAGAGGAAATGCTGAACCTACACATACTGAGAGGCTGAAAAACGAGAGCATAGGCTCATTATGTTAATGAGAGGCAGAATGCACTCTGCACATCTGGGTGTGTCAGCAGGACTCTGTGCTGTGCTGGAACTTCTGCAGGTAGAATTTAGCTCAGTTTACAATTCCTGCTTCCCTGTGCTTTGGGGACTAAACTAACAGTAAAAGGGAACATGTGGAAGTGTTTTATACTAAGCTTTATTAGTCTCTCTTGGAACCTTGACGAAATTGTTCTTTTTACTTGTCTCACCTCTAATTTTCACCCGAGCCAGGAGGAGATGAGAGTGTTCAGCCTCTTTAGGCTATTCAGTGTGCAGTATAATCCATCTTGCCCTTTCTTTTAAACTGTTTTTAAAAAGCACAATGAAAATATTCCAAAGGAATTTTTGGAGATTTTTCCTTTTGCCTAGTCTTAGTTTCCAGGTTTAGAAACTGGAGAGATGGCCCTGGGATCAAGTTGTGTGGTTTAGTGCTGGAGTCAATGAGGAACTCTTACGAAATACAAAGCAGGTGCTCCTGGCACTGCCTGCCTGCCAAAAGTCAAACAACTTCATGGCAAAATGAATCTCCTGCCAACTAAATCATTAGCATTTCAGTCTCTTTTTTAGAAGGTAAATGTATGGCTTGATTCTGCTTTCCCTTATATGACAGAGTCCCCAGATGTAATAAGGGTTCTAGCAGCAGCTTTTCCGTGCTAGGTGTGTTAAACAGTGTGTCACATAACTTCTCCAAACATATCAAGCTGCTAAGAACAAAGGTGGACTTCTTTTCACTAGGGGAAATTACCTTTGAATTCTTTGAATTCAGATACCTTCACTTTCTATGTTATGTTTTGTTACAGATTGTTGACTTAAGCAATTTACCAGAAGCCTGGGAACTGGCAGGCTGAGCTGCTTTTATGCTCTGCAGTCTGCTCACCACAGTCTTCTTCTCAAATGGTTTTTAACAGGAGAGGAAAATAACCTCCTGCTGGGTACTGGCAGTGTTTCTGCTTGAGAACCATTCCTTACTCTCGTGTGTGTTTTGTTCCCTGCCAGCTCATGAAAGTCCTTCTGGCAGTCGCTGTGTGATTTCAGAGTTTATACGACCCCTTCAAATATCTGGAGACAAACCAGAACAACTGTCTGTCAAACCTACATTCCTGTCCAAGTCAAGATCTGGTACCCCAAGATGCAGATTTGATTCAGACGTGAGTCTTTTTGAATTTTTTACTGAAAAAGTAGTTTTTAGGGCTGAGGCTTCTGTGTTCCAGTGGGCTGATGCAAGTTGATCCACCTGCTTTTTAAACGTCAAGACATGAATGTTCTCGTTTTCTAAGGCAACTTGGAAACATGATCAGTGGGAATTTAAGTGATATTTTCAAAGAAGCTGCAGTTGGTGTCCTGGCTACACGGAGCAGAAATCAGGTGTGTGAGGAACTCGAGGTTCTCTGAAGATCCCAGCCCTCAGTGGTGCACACAGAGCATTTCAGTGCCTCTGGGCGAGGTGCAACCAGCGTTTCTGGCTGTCTGCTGAGGGCAGGGCTGTGTTCGGGAGCTCTGGTAGTGCTTTATTCTGTCTCCCAAAAGCTGTGACTGATACAGCCTGGGCAAGAGGAACAGGAATTCCACGCAGTGCCCTGGCCAGGCAGGAATGCTGGACATAGAAATAGTTCCTTTTGCAGGATTTGTTCTTTGCCTGGTTTTGGTGATGTGTGAATCTTCCCCCTAGAGCAGAGCAGGCGCCACCTGCTCACAGCCTCCCCAGCCTCTCCTAAAGGATCCTGGGCCTGCAAAATGGAAATGAAAGCTGCAGGATGTTGTCACTAAAGTCATTCAACCCTGAATCTTGTACTCAGTCATACTTTTGAGAGGCTCTGCTCCTCCTTTCTTAGGAAGGTTTCCTGCTTTTCAGTAGAATTCCAGTAGAAATCCAATGGGAAGGCCAGAAGACCTTTTCAAAGGTGCCATAACAAGTTGATTTTTAATATTTAGGACAAGTGTTAAATGTGAAAAAGACATAGAACAAATTTTGAAACTTTATAGAAGGGTATTATTTTCTATTAAATACCCTGGTTTATATGGGCAGATGGCCATGAGGAAATGATCTTCAGATTTTACCCCTCATTTTAAGAAAACCCTTTCTTAATCTTTACAGGAGTAAATAAATTGCAACTGTGGGCATATTTTCTGTCTATGTTATATTCATTGCTCCTGAAAATGTGAAAGTTGATAGAATCAAAATGTTTCTAAATGGATCACGAGCCCGAGGATATTCAACAAAACATTAGATTCTTGTACGGTGGGAATTCCATGGGCATATCTGAGGATTAGCCACAAGAAATATTTGTGTATATTTGTGTAGCAGCATTATGAAAAGTGGAAACATTCCCTGCTTTTTGAAGAGGCCACAGAAAAAGCAGCTTAGCAAGGAGACTTAGGGAAGCAGAACTAACAGCAAGGAACAGAAGAAGCACACGTCAAATTTAATTCCCTTTTTCTATTATTTTTGAGTTATCTCTCCCTGAGAATGTCAAGCCCTCTCTTGCAGAATTGTACGTTTTGTGCCTTCTGGAGTGTAATTATGTGATACACACTTACATTTGCAAGCTCACAGAAATTAAGCTCCATTCCTTTTTAGAGATACCCAGACCCAGGGGAGGGTCTATGAATAAAATCTAAATATGGAGCATAATGCTGGGAAGGCTGAAATAAATAAATAAATAAAAAGTGATACTCTGAATAAAAAAATACACTTGCAACTGCCCTGATTGTTCCTATTAAAAAAGCCTTCTGGAATAACCGTTACTTCTTGGTTATGTACTTAATGAGCTGCCCATGTAAAAGTACCAGGGTGACATACCTGGCAGGTTTTCCTGGATCCTCCAGTGCTGCACAAGGGGAATCCCTGGGAGCTGGCTGGGAGTGCCCTGGTGCTGGAGCTGAGTGCTGGCAGAACAGTGTGTGCTGGGCTGAGCCACTCTGAGAAGTTAATTCAGAGTAAAAGGGATTGAACTCAGTGTTTTTCTGGTGTGCTTCTGACAGGGACCACTTTAGACCTGAGAGCTGCAGTTCAGTATTCACTCTGTCTCGATTGAAAAGTTTTGGTCAATTTTTGGACAATTTATTTTATTTGATCCCACTGTCAGCCCAGTATTTCTGCCTTAATTAAAGGTCTCTCAAGCTCAAGCAAAAAGTTGGTCATTTTTTCTGAAATGACTCACAGCAAACTGTCCAGTAACTGGAGGGAAGTTAATCTCTCACTTTAAAACCTCTCCTAGCTCGAAGCATAACAGAAATTGCTGTTTTGGCACTGAGAGATCTCATGCAGAGCTAAAATAGGCAGAGTCTGCGTTGATTCAACACCACAATTGAATCCCCAGGTTTTGTAGACCAGATTTGTAACAGAATAAATGTGTGGCATTGCATTAAATGTGATGTTAAATTCAGAAGAAAATGTGTTATTTCCCTCAGTTAGTGGAAAGGGTGGCATTCAACAGGTGCTGATGCTGTGGGGTGGGTTGGGTTGGGTTGGGTTGGACTGGATTGGATTGGATTGGGTTGGATTGGGTTGGGTTGGCAAGGGGGGATATTTTGTGTGATACTCATTGTTTGCAAGTGTTTGGAAGTTGACACTTGTACCAGTTCTAAACTCAGCATTTAAGTACTCAGTCACTGGAATCTGCCCTTGTGAGTAAAATTAACCAGTTGTGTTCCATGTTAGAATTTAATTTTTTTTCCTCAATGTTGTGTGTTCACTGGTTTATATCACCTGTCAGGAAAACTGTTCAAATACCTTCTTTTGAAATCACATTTTCTTTTTTTTTTTCCTTCTACAGATGGATAATGATCAGAATTCCAATACCTCAAAGCAGAGATATTCTGGGAAAGTCCATCTTTGCATTGCCCGTTACAGGTAAAGCCCCCCTCTCATTACAGATACAATACTCAATTGCAATATTCAGCATCGGGTGTGGCTTCACTGTATTCGTGCACTGAATTATTGCATGGAATGAATGTTCTGGACAGCAGAGCCCTGTCCTGTTTGTGCTGGCTGCACACAGTGCCCTGGCCCGAATTGCCAGAGGGAGCTGAGCAGGGCCTGGCTCTCCCACCCACTGCTGTATTTCTGTCCTTCAGTGTCTAAATCAGGTTAAATGGGCACCTCCTACTTTAGAGAGGATGTCTCAGTCTGTTCTCATAAACTACTTTTTCAAACAAGAAAAGGTTTGAAGTGTATCACTGCTTTGCACATTAAAATTTCAGACATAAAATAATATCCTGATAAAAATTTCAATGACTAACAATTTCTTTCAGGATAGATATGGATGTAAGTACTTTATAAGTACTTTTTGTCTCTCAGTAGCTTCTCTTAGATGTAACTCACCGTTTTTGTCTTCTTTTAACTTGTGTCTGTAGAAGTTTAATAACCTTGTGTAAAAGGAACATAAAATTGAATATGGTGACTGGAAAAGACCCCCACAACTGAGTTTGCTTTAATTCACTTTAAAAAATAAAGAGAATTTTGGCCAGTGTATTTCAAGAGCCCTAAGTGAGAAGTGTCTAAGTAAATCCCACAGGAAAGGGCACGGGTTTAGGGGCAGAGCCCTGGAGGGGCAGGTGGGGGTGGTACGACCTGACCCAGGCCTTCTCCGAATGTGTGTCAGAAGGGAAGCAGAAGGACTGACTGGGGAAATTGCCCTCCTGGGAGCAGTAGCCCCTGTCCTGAGCAGCTCTGTCCCCCCACAGCTACAACCCTTTCGATGGACCAAATGAAAACCCAGAGGCGGAGCTCCCTCTTACGGCAGGAAAGTACCTTTATGTGTACGGAGACATGGACGAGGATGGCTTCTATGAAGGTATTTTTTGTTTAATCCGTGAATTCATGCTAATTCATGCAGATTGAAATCAGTTCGTCTGTCAAACACTACAAATTCTTTCCTTCGTCTGCTCCTAAATCGGTTGCTAAAATTAGCTTTATCATCGTTGTGTTAATTAAAGGAGTTTCTGCACCAGCAAAGCCGCTCCTTGCAGGCAAAGCTAATTATAAGATGTTTTATAGTGTCAGCTTTTCCTACTGGCGAGATTTAAGTTGACAAAAAAGCTTACTGGCAGTTCTGGTATTTCCCTTAATAAGCCTTTGTGCTCTGGAACCGGGGATGTTGTTTATGTTCATTTTCACTCATCCCTCGCCCCTTATCTTGTCCACTCTCAAGGCACTAACATGAAAGAGATATTCTCCTTCAGGGATTTTAATGGCATTGCTCTTTCTCACCAGGAGAACTTCTAGATGGACAAAGAGGACTAGTCCCTTCAAACTTTGTGGATTTTGTTCAGGACAACGAGACGCGGTTATCAAGCACACTAAGCAGCGAACAAGATCAGAATTTTATCAACCGCTCGGGTCCTGCTTTGGAAGGAGATCTCTTGGAGATCAGTCCCCCATGTCACATAGACTCCAGCGGGATCAGCAACGGCGCAGGGACTCTGGATGTGAACATTGATGAGATTGGAGAAGACATTGTGCCTTATCCTAGAAAAATCACCCTTATTAAACAACTAGCCAAAAGTGTCATTGTGGGCTGGGAGCCGCCGGTGGTGCCGCCCGGCTGGGGAACCGTCAGCAGCTACAACGTCCTGGTGGACAAGGAGATCCGGATGAACGTGGCCTTGGGGAGCAGGACGAAAGCTCTGATAGAAAAGCTCAACATCTCCACCTGCACATACCGGATTTCCATCCAGAGCATCACCAACAAGGGCAACTCCGACGAGCTGCAGTGCACGTTGTTAGTGGGCAAGGACGTCATCGTGGCCCCCTCCAACCTGAGAGTGGACAACATAACCCAGATCTCTGCTGAGCTGTCCTGGCTCCCTACAAACAGTAATTACAGTCATGTCATCTTTCTTAACGAGGAGGAGTTTGACATTGTCAAGGCCGCTAGCTACAAGTACCATTTTTTTAATTTGAAGCCCAATATGGCCTACAAGGTGAAGGTCATGGCAAAGCCCCATCAGATGCCCTGGCAGCTTCCCTTGGAACAACGAGAAAAAAAGGAAGCCTTTGTGGAATTTTCTACATTGCCAGCAGGTTTGATATTTTCCTCCCTACCCCAAAACTCTTCAGTTCAATTTCTCTGAAAATACTCGATAAAATAATTTAACCTTCACAGAGTCACTTAGGGGATGTAAGTGCATTTTGGTTGTGAAATTTTAATCTCATTGTACAATTTGACTTTGTAAAGTCAACAGATCAGTTGTGTTTTGGAAAGTCTGAGGTCTTTTCCCACCTGGCTTTTACATTAGGAATGTTGGGAAGTGTTGTCAGTCATTTCCCATTATTTAAGAACATTGAAGTAATGCTGAAAACCAGAGCAGAAATAATGTAGTGAATTTAAGGGATAATCTCGTCATTTTGGGAGTGTATGGCAGCACCTGAAAGAATTGAATATCTTTCCATATGAATTCACCTACCCAGGGTCATGTAATCGTGGACAAGTAGGAGACCCCTGGTATGCTCAGTCAGATCCCTGGGTGCCTCTAAGGGACACTCAAGTGCAAGTGCCCTGGAAGTGAAGTGTCAGTAGCGAGTGCGGAGCTGGGGTTTGTTCACTCCCCGCTGGGTTTGGTCCCAGCAGAGGGGTAGGAATTCGTTCTGGTTCCTCCTCAGCCTGTGTGGGTTCTCTGAGAGGAGACATGAGGACAGCAGGGCTGCTTGGGTAGAGGGGGAGTTCAGCTTCTGTCTCCTGTTTTGATGCTATTGATTTATAGTTTCAGTGAAAATGTCCTCAGCTCACACATTCACTCTTCAGTCTGGGATTGTTTCAGTGGCGTCAGTGGCAGTGCTGTTGTGGAACCTGCTGGGAGGGGGGCATTTCAAACCCAGGGTGTGTCCTGGGGGAGTTGGGAGGCACTGCCTGGATGGTGACTTGAACTTATTTCAACTTTGCTATTTAGAAAAGGCCTTTAGAGGGAGGGCTCTTTCAGGCCAGACGCTTAACACGATGTGGACGCTGTATCTCCCTCTAGCTGTGAGCTCGGCTGAGCAATGCAGGAGCTGTTCTCTGCTGAGGAGCTGAAGTGCAGGGAAGCCTCAGCTTTTAGATCCAGAGATCCCAGAGTCTTCCCCACTGCTCCATTTCACTGAGAGCACTGCTACAGAAACAAGTCACCTTTTCACTGTCGTGTAGCAAAACAGAATAGCAGCAGCTGAAGTGATTGGAGGCCGATGCCTGTGTTTCAGAAGGCATTGGAACAAAGGGGAGGGATGCCCATGAAATCAGTCAGTGATGGGAGTTACCATCAAAGTGTGCCATGCAATTGAACTCCTCATCTTGATTCATCAAAGCAATGCAATTGCTGACATTAAAATAGAAGTAGTTCTCTCTTGGGCACTCAGAGCTAAAAATAGAAATAAGTACAGGATCAGGACCAATGGGACTGCTGTGGTTTTTGGAGTCAATTTATGTAAAAAAAACCCCATGAGGAGCAAAGTGTAGCAGAATTCCAAACCAAACATTTATGTTGATGACAAGCCCATCAAAAGTCATCAGGAATAATTTCCCATTTAATGATGGGAGGAAATAGAAACCCTGCTGAGCCCCGGGCATTGCAGTTTATTAAACCTATCTCTGCTACAGCCTGTGAAGGTCGAGACAGACTCCCTGGGGATTGTTTCGTTTTGGGGGAATGAAAGGAAGGTGACTTCTCCTGCAGGAGCAGATTAATGTCATTGTCACTGGCAAGATGCTGGATTAGATCAGGTGCATTCTTGTAAGGTGAGCAGTTTGCTGGATTGGAAATGCTGGCTGTCAATAAAACAGGATGATCAGGAAAGCTGAAATTCAATCCCGAACCTAAATCTCTCTTGGCCAAGAATAGTAGGTCAATTTGCATACTCTCAACTTGCAAGGTAAAAATACTTTATAGATGCAGGGATGGTATAAGCAAAAATTTCCTGTTGTGCCTGAATATGACCACGATTTTATTTCCGTGTCCATTAGAGGATGAAATTCAGTGAAAGCAAAGCAGTGAAATGCACTGGCAGTTTGCCAGTGGTGCTGTGTGATATTTGCACATGTATCATGCACACAGTTAGAATATTTGCAGCGTTTTTGGTGGATGAACAGGGGTTGGTTGTGTTCAGTTCTCTGGGAGGAGCAGTCTCACAGCAGCCAAGGTCTGTGTTCTCCTGGCTGCTCTGCAGAGCTGGCTGCAGCTGAGCCCTGCTCTGACACGTTTGAGCAGGAGACTCTGCTTAGGGTTTCACAGTTAAATTAACACAACAGGATGCTTGAAAAATTTATGAACTGATAATCTCTGTGATATTTTTACTTTGGCTTTCTGGCCGAAGTAGAGCTATTTATAGTAAGCTAATGCCTTTTAATTAAGGAGGTATTTGGTGTGCTATGCACTGACATACTGTAAATGCCTTAAGAGGTTAGTGGGTGTGTTTTTTGATTCAGTGCAGAGAAAAGACTGTGAGACCAGTTGTCCTTTAACCAGCTGGTGGAGAATGTTGGAGTTGCAGCTTGCAGCCCACATTGCACCTTAGTTCCTTGTGCTTCTGCTCCGAGGCTCAAGAGTGACCAGTCCTTTCTCCCTTAGGTCCTCCAGCTCCACCTCAAGACGTTGCAGTCCGGGCCGGGTCCGCGCCAGGGACCGTGCAGGTGTGCTGGAAGCCCCCGGCCCTGACGGTGACGGGGACGTCCCACGGCGCCAGTGTCACCGGTTACGGGGTTTATGCCAAAGGGCAGCGGGTGAGTTCCTGCCACAGGCATCCTCTGCTTTGGGGCCTTTTCAGCTGACAGGTAAAGGTGTGACAGCCCTGGAAGGTGTGCAGGGGCTTCGTAGCTGTCGGTGGACCCTGTTCTTTTGTTTGGGCATAGCTGGCTCCTTTTCCAGAAGCCCTTCTGGCCAGAGGATTGACGGGATAAAGCCAGCTGGTGTACGGGCTGTGGAGCCCCGGTGTGGGCAGCCCACTCTGTGCTGGCAGCAGTTCACCCTGAAAAGGCTTTGGAGGTTGTGCTTCAGTGGGGCTGAGGGCAGGGAAGGAGAGGTTCCGTGCTCACAGGCGCTGCTTTGTGCTCTCAGGTGGCAGAGGTGACGTTCCCAACAGCAGAGAGCACGCCGGTGGAGCTGCTGCGGCTGCGCGGGCTGGACGCGCGGGAGGTGACTGTGCGGACGCTCTCTGCGCAAGGGGAATCCGTGGACTCTTCTGTTGCTGCCATTCCATCTGACCTCCTGGTGCCTCCAACCCCTCACCCCAGAACTGCTCCCAAATCTAAGCCATTAGCAAGTGCCGGAGCCCCAGAAACCAAAGAAGAACATTTAGGCCCACATTTAAAAAGGGATGAGTCGTGGGAGCAGACTCGTTCGGTGTCCCCTGTTCACGGTCACATGCTGGAGCCACCCAATTTCCATGGCCCACTCCCAGGGAGGAGGTCTCCGTCCCCCAACAGGATCCTCCCCCAGCCTCAAGGCACACCTGTCCCCAACACTGTCGCAAAAGCCATGGCAAGAGAAGCTGCACAAAGAGTGGCAGAGAGCAACAGGGTAAGGGCAAACTTCTTCTTAAGGCTTTGTTGGACTGGTTTTGTTCATTGTGACACTTCCCATCAAAGATCTTTTCATCATATGCTTCAAGGAGCAGGTATTTATTGCTGAACTCTGGGGATCCATAGCTTGACAAGAAGCAGTGTGCTAAAATTCTGGGGTTATAAAGCCCTCCTGTGTCTGCTGTCATGGATCCACTGGGAATTTTAGGTATTTGCCCTTCTCAGTGCTACAGTTTCATAGATGTTTGCACCTGCTTTTCACTCCAGCTCCTTCTGTGGCTGCCAGCAGCGTCACTGGCCAAGGACACCCCTGGTGTGGACACCATTGTGACCCCTGGCTGCTGCACTGGCTCAGATCTTTGCTGGTTAATTTAAACCCCACATTTGGGGCTCTGGGGTCAGTACAGCTGATGTGTGTGCATCCTGACAATGCGCTGTGGGTTTTCCACACAAATATGCAATATTTAAATACTCCCAGTGCCCTGGGCAGTTACTTTCTCATCACAAGCTGCTCACAACTGTCTGTTACTTCTTGCAAGCTGAGGTGTCGCTCATTTAATCTCTATTTCCTTGGCCTTCATCTGGCAATCATCAATGTCCAGTTTTTAGTCTCCCATTGTATCTCTAAAATAACTCTTTTAATTTTGACGGTTCACATGTCTTAACACCCCCAATTTATTGACTCTTCCTGTTTTGGGATGCATTTGATCCAGTTGGTAAATTGAGGCAGCTTTTGAGAACCTGAATAATTCTGGGTCAATAAGGTCTGATAAATACATATGTATGCATGTGTATGTATCTTCCTTTTCTTTATAAATAAAGAAAACTGGAATGTAATAGAGGGAGAAAAGGCAATTGATTTCTTTGGCCCTATGAGGTGAAAGTTGATTTAAAAACTATATAGGGAAAGAACAGAAATACTTGTTCTGGTTTGGAAAACTGCTGATATAACATACGCCCTGAACCATGTTTGATTACATTAGTTTAAGTGATGCTTGAAATGTTTAATTCAGGAATCTGGACAGAAGTTTATAGATTAATTAATTCTAAATTAAATCAAGTTCTGCCAGTGATATTTGGCATGTTTAGTCCCCTGTGGTATAAATTCTTCACGTATGGTGAGTGCTGCAGAAGAAGCTGTGGCTGCTCCTTCCCTGGTCCAGCCTGCTGGGTGGCTGGTGGGCACTGTCACTGCCACGAGAGCAGCAGGAGTTACTGAGGCCGAGAGGCTCCTCAGAGCAGAGCAAGAGCCCAGAGTCTCAATCTGTGGCTTTTTTTGTATTGAGGTCAGAGATGCTGTAGTGGCTCAATCATCCACTAACTCTGCCAAGGGGAAATGAGTGTCTGTGGTAGAAGCCTCTGACTGTGGAATACTGAGAATTTTGGGAAGTGGTACAGGGAGGAAAGCTGGCAGCTCAGTTGATGATCACATAGAATCAGGTAATTGTTTATGAGGGTAATCAAACAAGCAGAAAACTCTTGAAAAACTCCGTAAAGGTTCCAGTCAGGGGAAACTAACAGTGCTTTAAAGCATGAGTGCATTTAAATGTTGTGTGCTTGAGTCTTCATATCTGCCATTTCTGTCCCTGGGTGCAGGAACAAGTCTGCCTCACAGTTGTCTGGCTGTTGTTGTTGTTAGATGGAGAGGAGAAGCGTGTTCAGCGAGAGGAGCAGCGCAGCCCCGTACTCCGATGAGGAGGAGGATGGCTACGACTCCCCCAAGGTCAAACGGAGGGGAGCTTCAGTTGATGATTTCCTGAAAGGGTCAGAACTGGGAAAGCAAGTAAGTAGCCTGGCTTTGTCATTGTGTCAGGTGTTCAGCAGGAAACAAGTGCTTCAGGAAGCCAGCTCTGTCCAGGTCACCTGCTGAGCCTTGTGGCTGGGGTTGGGGACAAGAGGCTGGGGTTGGAAACCAGAGGCTGGGGTTGGGGACAGAAGGCTGGTGTTGGGGACAGGAGGCTGCACCGTGGGCAGGTGGATGCTCCTGTTAGCGGGATCTGATGGGATCTGAGTGCTTGTCACCAGGGATCTCCTGAGCATCTCCCTTGCAGCAGGCCCAGGCCCTGGAAACCGAGAAAATGAAGATGGCAAAGTTGAAATAGAAAATGTGACTGGACTATCATGTTTGGGTTCTGGGCTTTTTCTGTGCTGCATGTGAAACCCTGCTGTGGGAAAAGGGAAAGTGGGAAGGATTCACACGTGCCGTAAAAGCCACCACCTGTAATCCAGGAACCTAATGACAGGAAGCAAACACGGTGTAGGGTTGGCTCTAAGGAATGGAAGGGCATTGCCAGAAGAACTTTGCACAACTGCACAATTTTTAGTGTCATCCCACTGAAAACAAACATTAAATAATTTATTACATTACTTTCACTGGGGGAAGAAATGCAGTAATTTCAAGCATTCTGGTACCTCTAGAATATTTGATTTTTCAAGTATTTGACTGCAATCTGACAGTCAAGTGACTGTTCTGAAATTTGTCCTTGGAAATACAATGAGTTTTGTTTATGATTGGATCTGTTAAAAGGAGGCCGTTCCTATTTAACATTAGCACTTGAGCAGGATATACTTTTCCCTCCTTATTTTCCAACTAATAGAAAAATTACAGGAACTTTAAGTAATTGGACTTGTTTTAAAAGACAACTATGATTTTAGCCAGTCTATTCCTGCAATGTTTAAGAGAATTAAAGCTTCAAATACCATCATCTAGCTGTAGCATACAATGGAGGTAATATCCTGCAAGAATTAAATGCTGATCACTTTTAAATGATAATGTGATGTAACAAACAGCTGTGAAGAACAGATGATATGTGAATTATCCTAAGGCTTTTGCAATTTGGTCAGCAAGTCCATTGATGCATGAAGGACCTCTTTAATAAGGGGAGTTTAATCAAGACTAGAACTAGAATTTGGTGCTGTGAATAGGGATATAATTTTTTGTATCACCTGGGATTAAGACTGAATTTCTTGAATTACCATCATAAATGGGCAAAACAAAACTTCTGCATGATGTCTCCACTGGAGCAGAGCCCAGGCCACGTGCTGTAACTCGTCTGTGGTTCCCAGAGTGCCGTTCCAGCCCAGGAAGCGCTCTAGGCCTGTGGTGTTATCCAGGGATTATCAGCTTTAGGGGAGTAAAGGTTTCGCGCTCGCCTTGTCCCGCAGCCTCACTACTGCCACGGGGATGAGTACCACACGGAGAGCAGCCGCGGCTCGGACCTGTCAGACATCCTGGAGGAGGACGAAGAGGAGCTGTACTCGGAGATGCAGCTGGAGGACGGCGGCCGCCGGCGCCTCAGCCTCACCTCGCACGGCGCGCTCAAGGTGAGCGCGGCTGGGGAGCTCCTCCGCCTCTGGGCGCTGCCGCCGGAGCGTTTCCTTCAGGCAGTTACGGGTTTTGCAGACCATTAAAAAACTCACACTGTCCTGTAGACCTAGAGCTGGGCTGCTTTAATGCATTGATTGCTTTATTTTTTTCATTATTTGATAGCTGACCTTTTAGCTAGCTGACTATTTTCCTATACATGATTGTTGCAGTTGCAATTTCTGTTCTGCATCTGGGGACCTTCCCCATGTCTCTGTGAAGATAATACTGCATGTGCTACCCCAAAAATGAGTTGTTTCTGAGCAAGGAGCTTTATAAAAACTTACAAAACAACTGTTTATGTTTTGTTTATGTTTTCCATGTCTGAGTGATCTGTCCATGTATCTAGTGCTAGTCCCATCCCTTCCACAGGTTTAAAGCGTTCTTATGAGAAAGGGAGTTGGCTCAGCTTTGTTTGATCAATGCTTTATCCTTGTGCTCTGATTATTAGGGAATCACCAGAGAGAGCAGGGAATACCTTCCAGAAATACTGCTTTAACACAGGAATATTCATTATGAAAGACAACTTTAGGATAACAACTCAAGCATATGCAGAATACTAAACATACCCAGTGCTGAATATATATTTCCCATATTATATTTGTACATGTAAATTGTATTTGCTCCTTTATGCGTGTAGTTATTACACAAACTGTGTTTTCTTACAAAGCACAAACCCACAGGTCAACTTCTCTTTTTTCAGTAGATTGTTATTTAGCTAAAATCAATACTATTTTCTCATGCATCCAAAAATTGTGACCATACTTATGGTCATAAATTCATGTGCCATAAATTCAGTCCTCTTATTCTGATACTGTCTGAAATGAGACAGGTACTTTTTTGAAAGAAGAAATTATCAGTGTTTCTATTACTGTGCCAACATAAAAGTTGAAGCTGAAATCCTTCTGCATGCTGCTTCTATCTCCTTCCCTTGGAAAAAAGAATAATCCCTGGACTGTTCTTGTTCTTTATGCATCAGAAGCTGTATTTCCTTCTTGGATTTAAATCAGTATTGCCAGTGCTGATATTGAGAAAGTTCCAGAACCTTAATTGGGGTAGGAAATCATTTTTGACCTGTTAAGGTTTGCAGGCTTTTCTTGCTGTAGTAGCCTATGAAAACTATGATTGTTCACACTTACTGATCTTTTTTCCACTCCTGTGGCAGTTTGTCTCAAGTTTCACAAGTGTTATACACATCTTAAAAACAAAGGAAAATAGGTGAAATAGTCATAAAGTAGCTTAGAAGAAAAAGTTCCCTGTGCCTGAAAGGGGGCAACATCCCAACCCCAGCTAAGTTTAGAATGCTCAGAGGGAGATACTGCTGAAATCTCCAAGATGATCCTGTCGTTATTTATGGGAGCTGTGGAGTGCAGAGGTCTCCCTGATCGGGGCATTAGGCACAAGCAGAGATGATCTCCAGGATGCAGAATCAATAAATCCTGTCAGTCACAACCAGCACCTCCTGCACCGTGTTCCCTTCCCTCTCCTCAGAGTCCAGCAAAGACACTCCTAGGATTCTTTGTCAGATCAACCTGTGCTTTGTGGAAATGGAATAGGAAAATTGCAAAATATATCTGCCTTGTCCAGAATGCTTGTTTTACCCAGGCTGGGATAGTTTTTACCTGCTTCTGGTATCAACAGAGACTTCTGCTAATATTCAAATATTGGTTTTATGAAGCAGGTACAAGATTATGATGAGAGATTTGATGGCAGTGCAGACCAAGTGACATCAGGGAGCAGCCTGCTTCCCAGGGGGCTTTCCATGGAAGCCAGGCTTTAAAAATGGTGCAGGTTTTTTAGAATTTTAGATGGGAGACCAGAACTGCTTTAATGATGGCTGCAGAATAGCTCTCCTCTGACAGGAGACTGAAGATATTTGCTGCTTATATAGGATGCTTTAAGAGATGCAAAGCAAGAAAGCTCATGAGGGCAGAGTTCTCATTCTCAGATGTAGGTTCTGGTTACAAGGAAATTTAAATGGCAGTTTGGCATGGGGCAAGGAACGAGTTCTAATGCCATTCTCATTCACCGTGCTGGAACCTGTATGCAGCTTTCACTACCCTGTTCCAAATGCATGAGTTTATTCCTGTTAAGAGCATCACTCAGTTGTTTGTACTGACCTCTCATGTTGTACCTGACATCCAGCAACTTCTTAATCATGTCTTTATTTTCCACAGATTCTCATTCAAAGCATGACATCCTTTTCACTATATAAGCTGCATGTCTTATGTTTGCCATTGCTCTAAAACTAATTCTGTCTTTATTTTTCTTTTCTTCTCCCTTTTCCTTCCCATTTTATTTTTGTCACACACTATTTGTTCCCTGTCTGGTTTCTAACATGACATAATCTTAAGGAGTACGATAAGAATAAGACCACTGAAGCCACTTTTTTGGAGCAGCCTGACTTTTGCCAGCAGATACACCACAGTAAAAAGCTTTTCAGTATTCCAGAAGTAGCCGAAGAGGACGGTGAATACTCCGAGCTGCTGTACAAGCAGGGTTTAGGTATGCCCTATAAAAAGAACCCCAGGATAGCCAGAGCCTCTAGAGCAGCCAGGCCCTACAATCAAGAGCAGCAGCACGGCTCGTGGCACCCGGCCAGGCCCAGGACGCCGGGGCTGGAGGAGTTCTCCGTGGATGACCGGGGGTGCCGGTCCGGCCGGGCGCTGTCGCGGAGCCCGGACAGCGGCCTGGACTGCGGCAGCGAGGAGGAGGAGTCGCGCTTCGGTGCCAGGGCTCCGGGGGACAGCCTGGGGGACAGCCTGGGCGACAGCCTGGGCGACAGCCTGGGCGACGCGGTGCCCGGCTGCCGCTGCTGCGTGCCCGGCGCTGGCCGCAGGAGCGCCCGGCCGCTGCTGGCCCGCAGGAGAACCCTCACCAGGCAGAGCAGCGTCGAGGAGGATTTCGGGGAGCTGGGGCCCTCCTTCGCGGAGCCCAGGAGCGAGCAGGCCAGGCCCGGGCACGAGAGGAGGTGTGAAGTTCAGAGAGGCCATAGAGCAGAGCGCTGGGCTGGCGAAGAGGTGCAGGGAGGCTGGAAGAGCGACCTTAGACCAGCTGACTCTAGGGCAAAGCCATCCCACAGAGATGCTGAAGACTCTCTGGTGTGTGAAGTATCTTCCTTCTAACATCTGCTTGCCAAATCAGTCTGTTTTCTTTATTCTCTTTATTTTTTGTTCTTTATTTTTTTTTTGTTCTTTTTTCATTTTTTTTCCCCAAACTGATTTTTGAAGTCCATCCTTTGGACCTATCTGCTACATTTCCCCCTTTTTATTTCTTCCCTATTCATTTTTGTTTATTACTGTACATTTTCCTTTATGGTCCTCTTTTGTGTCATGCTGAAATCAGATTAATTTGCTTTACAATGAGTTTCTCACACAACAAATTACAATAATGGCTGCTTTTATTAAAGGACAACTGAATCTAAATTTTAATTAAGGGTTAGCTGAACTATAATTTTTCCAAAAGGTTGCTTTTCTTTATTTTGCCCATCTGAATGTTGCTTTAAAAAAAAAAAAGCTACATTTTTAACTGGACAAATGTTTCATCGGTATTTTTAATTTTTTTTTTTTTATTATTGTCAAGGAATTCATTTCGTCATGTTGTTTTTACTCATCTCATTCCCAAAATTTTCAGGATATGCTCTTTATCATGGAACATCTCAAGACAAGAACCAAGATGCTCCCCCAGTGTGACAGTGACCCAGATTTATGGAGTCACAGCTTCATCATATTTTCATTTTCTGCCTTATCTCTGCACTGTCACTACCTTGCCGTCCCTTTTAGACCATCTCTTCTTGCCTTTGAAGTTGCAGACTGCATCTCTGCAGGAGAATGCAGGCACAGAGCTGCTTCCAAAGGGAGAGGCCAGGGCTGTTCCGTGTCTTCCAAGGATGCTCTGCGCGGTCTTGCCTGTTTGCATTTCTGCCCAGTAAGGTCTGGAAGAGCCTCCAGGTGTGGGAGGTGCATCCATGGGCTCCCCAAAGACCAAAGCACGTTCTCGACCCTCTCAGTCTGCAACAGCCCCGAGTGGAAACTCCATTCTAATGCTTTTCACGAAGAGCAGAGATCAGCTGCTGCTCTTCGAGCCTCCCAGCTCAGGCTGAAATGAGCCCTGCAAATTTCTCCCATCAGAATTGGTGACCAAGCTGTGTTAACCTCAGTGACTGCACGATAGACTCTGGAGAGCACTAAAATAGCACATGTAGGTACCCAAGTAGCACTGCTTGCTGCCAGCTGTGACGTGGGACGGAGTCTGCATCCCTGCCTGCATCTCGCACTCACCTCTAAGGGCTTTGTCAACGAGGGCTGCTCTGGGACCTCAGAGTGCCAGAGCCACGAGGACCTGCCCTGGCTCCCCTGCAGCAACGGGAGGGATCTGCAGGGCTGGACAGTGAGGTGCTCCTGGCAGGGCACCCGCCTGCACTGCTCCCAGGCTGCTGTGCCGCTCTTCAGGACACTAAAGCGCCACCTTAGCAGCAACAACAAAGGCAAAAGAATAGTCCAAAAATTATTCTTTTCTTTTCTTTTTGTTCTGATGTGTGACTGCTGGTTACAAAACTCTGCCATAAATCAGGGAATCATTTTTTTTTCTTTTGCAGGTTTGCCAGGCAACAGTATTCACTTTTCAGCTAACCTTTCAGTTAAAAACTAAGTTTAGTTGCCTTTAGAGCTTATGCTTGAAATGTGATTGACCTGATTTAATGTCCAGCCGTGTACCCACGATGTTGCCATGCATGGAGCTTACAGACCTGTTTTTTCTGTTGTTGTTTTTTTAGCTTTTAGGTAACCCAGCCTCTGCAGGACGGCCTGAAAGGGTGGAGCATGCAGGGCGAAGGTCGTCTCATGGCAGTGCAGTGCCACAAAGGTCTCGGCCAGTGTTGGTCCCTTCCATGGGTTAGTTGGACAGATCGGTGCATTTCTGTTCTTTGCAGCCGCAGAGCTGGGAAGGAAATCCTTAAAAACAAAGCAACAGACACGTGAACCAGGCTGCTCTTGGTTTAAATGGGGTGAAATGGGCTGAAAACACCTCCACCCAAATGAGTGTGCTGGGGCTTCACAGGGGCTTGAATCAGCAGTCATGACCATGTCTGGGAGTATTTTCATTAAATTTAGTGGCTATTGGAGCCTGTTTAAGCTTGCTTAAGCTTAGATCTTACCTAAGAAGGAATGTGCTGGCAGGTTTCTTTATGATCAGTGAAATAAATGTGGCCATCAGCCATCCAGCCAGCCATGCATCCTTCCATTCATCAACCACCATCTCCATTCACTTTGCATTCTCTTGGCTACTTTTTGGAATTTAGCAGGGAAAACAGAAACTGTTAAATGTAACAAGTTCATAGAATTTGCATATATGTACTAGATTTGGTATTTCTGACAGTAATTGTTATTCTGGTTTAATGATGACTTTATATACTGGTGAATGCCAGAAAATCCAAAAAGTAGTGCAGGAAAGATAATGGAATCAAGACGCTGTGGTCAAATACATGTCTGTTCAAACTGCAAATGAGAAACATCCACACTGAAAATCCAGAAACATGTGGGAAGCAAATGCAGAAAGAGTTTAGTGAGCTATTCATGGAAATTTACTCCATGAAGATGTAAAGTTGGTCTGGTTCCTGTCCTTCGTCTGGAGTTTAATTTGAGGATACTGTAGGCATCACCATGAGGAGCAGGAAGCAGTGTCAGGCAATTCTCACTGCCTTGAATGTGAATAAGAGATGTAACAAATGGGGATTATCAGAAGGATAAAGACTGATCATTTAATTTTTTTAAAATAGTTTTTATTTTTAAATATTAAATATTTTTCCCTTTTCACAGACTCACACTAAAATGCCTGTACTGTAAATTAAAAGCAAAAAAGCATTTTTTCCTTACTCACGTTCTTTCTCACGCTCTGGACCCAGAGTTAGTAGATATTCCCTGAAAGCTGAGACCCTCTGAACATTTTTTCTGGTACTTTGCAAATATCAAATGTTGATTAAATGCATCTGATGTAGAAGAGGAAGAGGTAAAACAGTAAAAAGCAATTATCAAAAATGTTCCATATTGAATATTCAAACTATTACCGAGAATGTGAGTCTTTAATTTGCAAAAGGTGATTACAGTAAAATTGTATTAACATGAAAACTGTTTGGAAAAAATTTGGTATAGCTGAACTACATTTTCATCATAATTCATATCATCACTTTCTCAATTTATTCACTGTGAAGGATCTTGTAAACTGGGTGATTGAGTGTTGCCTCAGCAAAGAGCAAAAGTATTTGCCAGTGAAGCCAGCAGGACTTTCCAACAAGCCGATATTCACAAGTGGCTTGTGCTTTTGAGGGATTTCATTTTTGGGACTTCATGTGTCTTGAAAGAGATTGTTTTTTGGGGGAGGTGCTGCCACATGCTCTCTCAAAACAGAATTAAGAGCCTTTTAAACCCATCAACCAAAACACTCCCTGTCAGCCGTTTTGGCCTCATGTTCTAAGCTGGTTTTTGGAAGTCCGTCCTTGAATCTGTTGATGAATCATGGACTAAACACGTTCTCCATGTCCTTTGAAACATCTGAACGATACATGAGACAAACCCTCCATTCTCATTTTTAACATCCCAGTTGACTTCTTCCCCTGCAGTGGGCAGAGTTCAGTGCAGAGTCAGGTGCTGGGATGTTCAAGGGTGGTCTTTCCTTTTCACTGAAATGCCAAACGTGTTTCAAATATTGACTGGGATAGTTGGATGATGAGGCCAGCTTGTGTTACTGAATTGTTCTTTTCTGAATTGACTTTGACAGATGGCTACGGTGGTCATGACCATCTCTCTCCAGACATTTATGAAGAATCTGAAACAGATCCTGGCACAGAAGATATTTCTACTCGAATATTTGTTGCACTCTTTGACTACGACCCACTGACAATGTCCCCAAACCCTGATGCTGCAGAAGAGGAGCTGCCATTTAAAGAGGGACAGATCATTAAGGTGAGGTCTGAAAACAAAGGACACAAATGACAATTTCACAAACAGTGTCTCCTTTGTACCCTGGGAGAAAGCAGCCTGTGTGATCAGAATCCACGGGGATTTTTCCTTCAGTTTGGTATTTTGCTTTCCTCTCATAATACATGGTTTATGTCAAAGAAAAGGAACTTGTGTAAGAGCTTCTTTTCCTTTGCAAGAATGTGCATCTCGTTCAGGTATTTTTTTTATACCTTAAATCATGTTTTCAAGACAATAGCAGAGCTTAAGGACATACATCAAGTACATTATGTATTGGATAAGCATTTTTTATCATATAAAATTGTTTGAATCAAAATAATAACACTTTGGCACAATTTTGCAAATACTTCATTTTGAATATAGTGCCATAATAATTCCATAAACATCAAGTAAACATCTGGCTCAGCGCAGGGAGAAATTGATGACTTTTAATGCACTTTTGGTGCCTTTCACTGCTAACAAAAGAAATAGTCCAAATTCTGCTTATGTATCTAAAGTCACAGTTCAAATATATGTAACACTTCCAGTTTTATAACCTGAGTAGTCAGAAACTACTATATAATAATACTATATACCTACTATATAATAATATAATTCCACATCTAAACTGCAGTCACCATCTGTGCCTTAGTAGCCCTTTAGCCTGCACTAAAATTCCTAAGTGCTAAAAGCTTTTTGAGCAATATAATCATTCTTTGAATATCAGGTTTATGGGGACAAAGATGCTGATGGATTTTACCGTGGAGAAACCTGTACAAGAATTGGCCTTATCCCATGTAACATGGTTTCTGAGATACAAGCAGATGATGAGGAGATGATGGATCAGCTTCTTAAACAAGGTTTCCTTCCTCTGAACACACCGATTGAGAAAATCGGTAAGAGAAAACTCAGACTTGTCACTTCAGAATTTTGGGTGCTGTTAACTTGGCTGCATCCACTTTGCCTCTTGTTTTTATGCAGATGCAGCTACATTTTGCAGTCACAGGATACATTCTATGTCAGTGTCTGGGTGGCTTTGTAAAACTAACATTTAATCTTGGTGGTGTCATTTGCTGCAAATGGGGACCTGCAGCTTCACCACTCCACTGTTACTTTCCCTTTTGATAAAAAAAAAAAGGTGGGTTTTGTCTCCTGAAAGATTTCTGGACACAGAGCATGATCCCTGAGTTTTGGAGCCTGCATTTCACAGGGTGCTGGGGATTCAGTGGCTTAGAATGAAGAGCCACTGTTAATGGTAATTTACGAACCGTGTGTGGTTCCAATCCTGTATCTGTGTCCATAGCTCTGGTCATCTGTGGCTTCTTGTTGCTGTGCCAGAGAAATGCCCGTGTTGCTGCTGCCCTGTGGGAGGAGCAGTTGCACTGGGGTTTCCTTTTGCAGTAACTCTGATTTTCCCTTGCCGTGCGTGGCCGGAGCAGAGCGGGGCCGGCGGGGCGGGCGGCAGCCCCCGCTCAGCACCAGGAGGATGGTGGCTCTCTACGACTACGACCCCAGGGAGAGCTCTCCCAACGTGGATGTGGAGGTAGGGGCAGGAAAAGGGCTCAGAACTGCCCGTGTTGGTCCCGTGGCTTTGAGCACGTGTGGATGCTGAGCTTGTGGCTCCTGTACAAGCAGATTTATGGGTCTGGCTCAAAGAAAATCAGGGAATGTCCTCTGTAGGTTGTATACAGTGTGGCTCAACACTTCCTGAAGTCAGCTAGGGCTGTAGGTGGGTGTCTGTGTTATGCAATGTGTGTGTGTGAATAGAACAGAAGTCCCAAAGGGAAAAAGCACAGTTAGAAATAGTAGGGAATTTTTATTTTCCAATTTCCTTTGTATGTTTGCACACAAGAACATGGTAATTTTTGAGAAGTGCCATAGCTCATGCCAAGCTGATAGTTTCCCAAGCTTTCAAACCTCGGTGACCTCCAAAAATCCCCTTCCTCACAGCAGCCTGAGTGACACCTGGGAACAGCACTCAGAGTGGATTGTGTTTGTCTCTTCATCAGTACATCTGAGCTTTTGTGATTTTATGTCTTGACTGTAATTTTTTTTAATAATAATATGAGGATATCTTGAACAGCTGAGCATTAGCCACACCTTCATTTAAAACCAGCTGAGCATTAGCTCCATCTTCATTATGATTTTTTTCCCACGTCCCCACTTGCTGTCTCCCATCTCCGTATTTGTGGGCAGCAACAACAGGGGCCCTTTTTACAAGTCTGTGGTGTTACATGGGGAGCCCCTCAGTCCAGATTTGGTCAGTTTCCATTTCTGTCTGTGGGAAGAATGTCAGGGTACACTCAAAGCTCTGAAAAACACTGCTTACCTGTGACCTTCATCAGTTATTCTTTAAAATGTTTGTTCTCTTTTGGTTTTTAATTGGTGAATTGTAGAACACTCTGGATTTTTTTTAAGCAGAGAGTGAATTTTGATATATGTGGGACTTGGTGCTTTAAAACACAGCCAGGGTTGTTTCCTGTTTCTTATTGAACCAAAACTTTTTCTAAATTATGGTGTTTCAAAGTAGTTTGGCCAACAAATCAAATAAATTATGCTGATATATTACAAAGATTTTGTTTGTCCTCTTTCCCATGACCACAGGAAATTAAAAATAATTAGAAAACCCCACCCTAATTACATTTAAGCCACAGACAATTAAAAAGAGTCCAGTGCACTGTTTGCTGGTCAGAGTGGAGCTGCCCATTGTGAAGGTTTTGTTGAGAGTCCAGGAAAGTTCCAGTGCAGGAACGTTGTGCCTCGGGGTTGGACTGGCTGATCTCCAGAGGTCCCTCCCAGCCCAGCAGTGCTGATCTGAGAGCAGCAGCACTCGGAGCTGTTCCGTACCCGTGTTCTAGGGTGATTTTATGTTTTGTATTTTATGCTGTATATTCCGTATCATCTTGCCCTAAACCAGCACAACCCGTCAGAGCAGAGCCTGAGCCACGCCCACCCCTGTGCTGTTCCCTCCTCCACCAGGATTGATTTAAGGGCCCTTTGAAGCCGTGTAGTTCAAAGCTCCAGAGTTTGTCCAGGTTGTACAGGGCCTGAATGTCTCGGCTGTTGGTCACAGGGAGCCCTAGGGGTGTCCAGACCACGGTGGGAGGGGTGCCAGGTTTAGCAAGCTGAGGAGAAAACCCCATGGAAAAAAAAAAGGTTTGTCTCTCAAAGATCAATTTGATTTCACCAGTGTCTTACCATGAAGGAGTGGGGGGCAATCTTAATGGATTTACTGTTAATAAAGAAAAGGTTAATCTTTGCCTAACACCTGCCTGTCCCCGCAGGCCGAGCTGACGTTCTGCACTGGGGACATCATCACCGTCTTCGGTGAGATTGATGAGGATGGATTTTACTACGTAAGTTGGCCTCGGCTCGGTCCCTCCAGACTGTTACAAACTTCACCAGCACCAGTTTGCAACCAACAGCCTGGGGAGGGGCAGGGCAGGTGGAAGTGTGTGAGCCCTCAATGTCCCCAGTGCCCTTAGATGGGAATTTCCTCTTCCTCGCCAGCTTTGAAATAGGCAAAAATATTTCCGTACCTCCTTGGGAAGCTCCGTGTGATTGAATGCAAGCATTCACTGCCGCTTCCATCTGCTCGCAGGGCGAACTGAACGGACAAAAGGGGCTGGTTCCTTCCAACTTCCTTGAAGAAGTGCCTGATGATGTTGAAGTCTTTCTGTCCGACGCACCCTCGCGCTACGTCCATGACACACCGATACGATCGAAAGCAAAAAGGGTAAGCAGCCGACTGAGAAACACTTAAATTTTCATTTTCCATTTCATTCTGTCTCATATATAATTTAGACATTACTTTTAACATTACCTTTAAATTCATTTGCCCATTTAAAATTATCTTTTAAATACATAAGAAAAAACATGAGGAAAAATGACTTTAGCCTTCGCTAGCTCGTTACATTTGTAAGTGGAGAAACTAAATTGGCTGTTTGATTGCAGTCATTACAGTACCTTCCATTATAATCTGAATTTAAGCAGCTCTTTCCTGGTGATAGTTATTTCCCAGAGCTTCTAAACTGCTCTTACTAAAAAAGTTCTTGTGCACAAAAGGCTGGTACCAGTGTTCCTCTAAATACAAACTGTAACTGCAGCTGATGGACTGACAGTGGTCGTCTCTTAATCCTTATGAGTTCCTGTTCCAACTGGCAATAGTTAATTGCTCAGAGACTTCTCTTTTATGAAAGAATTAATCATGTTTAGAAGTATCTCATTTTTGGTTTTGTTTCATCACTGCAATACTTTTATATATTATATATTTTATATATATTTTTATTTCTTTGCTCATCTGCTTGGAAACAGAAGAAGAGTGTTCATTTCACACCTTAATAAGGCAATGTAGCCTTCACGTAAGTGAGCAACTGAAGATACCAATAGAGATCTCAATTAAAGCTACCTGGCTATCTAATGCAAGTCTTGAAACTTAATTGTGGGGGAAAAGAAAAGAAATATGTCTCCAAAACCCTTGGCCACAGAAGAACAGGCTGTATGCCTTTACTGTATCTAGTCAAGTCAAATCCTTTCTTAGGAGACAAATCCTTTAAAACAGGAATCCTTGGAAGTTGATCAGACCTCACTTTATGAAGGTCAGCGTTTGGAACATATTTCTTCCCGAGCTCAATGTTTATGTTTACATAGAAAGGAGAGTTTGATGTCTAAATACCCTACAAACAAAGCTGCATATTGCATTGTTAGCCAAGCTGGGATGTAAAAATTCCAAGCTCCTGTGTCAAGAGAAAAGCACAACAGCTCCAACCCTCCCAGAAACGGCAGTGACGCGCACGCTGACACGGACGGTAGTTTACAAGGGGATAGTTGGTTTTGAAACTCACTACACTCAAATAGAACTACTTAAATTGCCTGCCTTAAAATGTGTTTTCCACAATCGATTATACCCCAGTTTGCCTAAGACCAACTATTCAACGCTTCTGAAAAAAATCCCTTCCTCTGGTATGATTTAGTCGGATTTTTCCTAGCAGTGAACATTTGCAATATTGGCAACTGTTTGGTTTACCAATGCAATAAGAGTCTCGACCTGAACATGCAGCTCACTGAATGAATGCATTAGACTCAATATCTGGTATCTTCAGGTGTACGTTGGGGTGCTTTACCAAGTTGTTTTGTTTTTTGTTTTTTTTTCTCATTAGAATTAGACCTTGATTTAAAATCAAAGTAGGCTTGAAGCCCCTTTGCTTAACTCATTGTTGCACAACAAGCCAGTAAATTGCTGATGTTTTAACTTGAACTGCAAGCTAGCAGGACTCCCTACAGCATGGATTCTACTATGAAAATATCATCTTAATTGATAGTAACCATTTTGCCAGCTAGGCACTGTAGTTAGGATAGGCTGAGTATAAGTAATTTCAGCATTTTCATCCAAGTGCTTTCGATGACTGAAAAAAAAAAAAATAGCTGTTCAAAATATTTAGGAATGCTGTCATCTAACAACCTCATAGCTGCAGCATACACATCAAGCACTCAGGGTCTTTAAGCTTTCTTTGATTGCAATTAAGGTTCATTTTGGCTTTTTCTTTTTCCTTTTTTTTTTTTTTAAGCCAGTGTGCCATCTTCTCTAATCTGTACATAAAGTTTGCTAGCCAATTTTAAAGAAAAGGCATTTAAAGGACATTAAAAAGTAAGTGATCATGTAGCATTTTAAGTAATTTCTTCTGACAAGTTTGGCTTCTATAGATTACTAATCTGTAGTAATGAACACGTTTATTTTTCTTAAATCTATAGCTAAAAGTATCCCTCTCCATTTTAGTACTATCAGAGTACTGAAATGCAAAACCAAAGCCAGTTTTGTGGCTTTTGTGGCCAGAATTATGGCAAAGTAAGTGTATCCAACTTTTCCTTTAAAAAGGTATAACCAAAACCGGGCTTTATTGGTGGGTTTTCTATTGTCTGTAATTTTTTTTTTAATTTACATATTTTGCATAAGCCCATGCAGTATTTTAAGCCAGAGAGAAGAAAGAAACCAGCCCTTTTGCTTAAGTGGGTAATGGGACAAGTGATGTTACCAACTTTCTTGCTGATAATGGCTTTGAAGGTTTCAAACATTGAATAAATGATAACAATGTACCTAATAGGTTCCTCCTGAGAATACAGGTACACCCCGGAGAGCACCATCCCCCACAGTTCATCTCCATTCCGGGTCTCCTCCGTCACCTATGATGGGCTCTGGTAGTCCCGGGAGAGGCAGGGATATGGCCTCGAAAAAGAAAAAGGGGCTGCTTTCCAAAGGCAAGAAACTGCTGAAAAAGCTTGGTGCAGTGAAATGAGTCATGTGCTCCTGGACAACTTGTAAAGCTTCCAGTCTGTGTACTTTTTTTTTTTTTTAAGTCAAAACTAGGGCTTTCATGACTATGCAGTACTTTACCAGACCTTTGCATTTTTAACTCTGACATCAATAGAATCATGTGAAATGCTTAATCAAAACAGCAAGAAAAAAAAGGAAGTGGATTTGTTGTTGCAAAAACCTTTTTTAAAAAATAAAAAAATTGTTGTGGGATTAAGACCAGAAGAACATGGTTTGATTTGAAGTCAACTCAACACCTGCAACTCCATTGGAGAAATCCCAGCCTTTAGTCTCCTTTAACCATGAGTGGGGGGAGAAAACTCTCTTCATTGATTCCTAGTTCAGAGAGATCACCCCACTGTAGCTGATCATTATCACTAACAAAAATGGTCTTGAAACTCCTAGTTTAATCAGCCTTGATGTTTTGCCTTATTAATGCACAATGATTTGTACTGTCTAATAAATATGCAGCGTATACTTTGTACGTACTGTGTACTCAGCTGTCTCCATCTCCCTCCACCACGGCAATCCAGACCAAGTACTCTGTTTCTGACTCCATTCCATGTCTAAGGGAACTCCTGGGAGTTTGAAGTGCTGTGCTAAATGCTTTACTTTCTAGTTTTTGTCGTCGTCCCCC